>JAQFXM010001686.1:0-29862 GCA_034693345.1 Entomobrya multifasciata | reverse complement strand
TGTTCGATTTAACTCTTCCAAAGGATTCAAAAAAGAAAGAACAAAACGAATGGAATCAAGTAAAGTATGTATGTTGTGGTTGTAGAACTCGTAGTAGAGTAGTAGTTGTAGTAAAATAGTAATACAACAGTAGCGGAGTAATACGAACTACGAGCGAGCATATTATGTGAATGTTAGTGCCTATGTGTGTGTTGTAAGAGAGACAGTCCAACTTTATCGGATGATGGCAATATTATTATGATTATATAGAGAAGTGGTAAGGCTGGGAGCTAATACAGAGAAAAGTTGAAAAAGAAGAAGGAGCCAGAATATGTCCAAATGCTGCAAGCAATATAAGCCATCTCGCTCACCGTTTGGCTCTTTTCATATATTTTATTCCTTACATACTCTGCACTCTCTGACGCGACGATGATCATGAATGCATGCCTACTTTGTACCACCACATCATCATCCACTGAGGAAGATGATGACTGTGGTCGTTATTCTGATCATCACATTACACACACACACTCACTAATAATACGGATATATTCACATTGTGCAGCTGATCTTGTAGTGGTGGTGGATCGCGTAATAGTACATTTTTTCTCTTTTGCTTCTTCTTCATTCTCAACTTCATCATCAACGCCATTACTTTGTTACACGCGTGTATGTTCATATTATCACGACGGCAAAGAACATACCATTCTTGTATGTACACTTACAAGTTAAACTTACGGAAAATAGGAATGGGTGGATAAATAGATTATGGAATATAACAATATAAAATATATTTTATTCAAACTTGCCTTTATTTTCGTGTAAAAAGAGAATGAAAAGGAGGAATCGTATAGCCGGTGCCAAGCACAGAATCAATGCACTTGCACACTACTACTGTATATCTGACGAAACTACGAAACTGTTCTACATTATCCACAAAAACCCGAAGACATTTTAAACGTTTCTTATACAACGTTGCAATATAATTCAAACAAAAGTTGCAATGTGTACTTGTGCAGTTGAAAAATATATGCAAGACATTTATTTACAAAGTATAACATTATGAGACAATATAGCATGCCAAAAGGCATGAATTTTCTCTGATAGAATGGTTGGATGGATGAATAGATATTTGTATTATGTACATATGTACCTAAAATATGGAAGGAAATCGGATACATGTAGAGTAAATAATATGACGAAAGACTGGTAATAAAAGGATTTGCATGACTTTGTAGGGAGTTGGTTGAGACGAGTAATAGCAGGGAACTTAAGTTCGGTTACTATGAGCCGAGCTATGAGCACATTAAATGCACATTGGATATGTTAAATATGTGCATAGTTTCAAATCAAGATGATCACGATTCACGATGATGATGACAATGACAAGAATGGCAATGACAACCGACAAGGTAATCATATATTAGACACGGTAGTCGCGATTGCATGATAGAAACGGACACTACCCCATATAATTCCATTCTTTCAGTAGTCCTGTCTTTAGCTATCTTTCGTCTCCTCTGCCTACCTACCTGCCAACCATTAAGTATTTTATCTCCAAAATTATCTTGGTACGAACGTATAATCTTGTGTGGATAAATGCAATACATATGCATTGTAGTCATGCGTGCAGTCAGTCAGCCAGCAGTAATGTAGCGCTAATATTAACACTGGCTAAATAGTACATATTATGTGCATATTTACGCTTGTATTTGAAACGGTGGGCATGATGACGACGATGATACTCCTTTAATTTACCATCTTAATTCACTGTACCGTCACTACCACCGTAAAGAATTTCCATGTTTCCTTTGGCTTTTAGCATGATTTATATATGGAGATGGTGGTGTTTTATTTGTTGGAGAAGGTTATATTTAGCATTTGGTACATACAATCATACATCTATACATTATCAAAAGTATTTTGTGATATAGGTCATATAATACATATGTATGTGTATATTCTTGAGTTCAACAGGCATTGAACGGTCAGGTTAGAAATAGTGTATTATTTTAATATGCTATGAGCATTGATTTTTGGAGAATAATATAATCTACTAATTTTTTCTAGAAACCATTTCACCATACATATATAATACTATAACATGGATATTTTTGTAGCACATGAATGAGAACACAGCTTAAAAATCTTCTAATAATATTTTTCAAAATCTCCAAGTATCTTGTCTCCTTTTCTCCAAGAACATATTTTATTGGCTGGTTTTGTTGGCAAATTACATAAAGAACATCAAGAAACCGGAATAATGTGAATAGTAGTGATACGAACCACTTGACACATAGAATGTATATTATTCATTGCTACATTCTTAAATCTGTGTTTAATTTCGTGGAGTAGAAAGTTACATGTGGAAAAAAGAACTTGCATACAAGATGCTGTCTTATGTCTTATAGCCTAATTCTCTATTTTTTAAGTGCAGTGTCGTATATGGCCTAATGCATGGCTCATGTCAAACTGAAAAAAATCCTTGGCTTTGGCTTAAAAAGATAATGATTTGGAACGAACAGGATGGCTGAGCAAAACCATGGTATGATGAGCTTCAAAAATACAACTAACTAAAATAGTGAATACTCTCAGAACGTAAAATACAAGATAGGATAGTAAGAATGAAGAATATGTAGCATAGGTACACGTAAAAGTAGACCGACAAAAACATGCTTTGGTTTAGTGAAGACTGGTGATATGGTTTGGTAAAAAACCAAAAAGATGAAGGTGTACATTAATGTCAAATGTTACGGCCAGATTAGACAGGCAGACGACGACGACAAGATGAATAACATGCAAGAGAGGTATAAAAAAGGCAAACGAAAATGTAAGAGTTTTTGGTATGTGTGTGTAATGAAGGATTAAACTGTTGTGTTGGCTTAAGGATTAGTGATGGTAGTAGTTGCAAAGCAGAAAACAGAAAAGCAGCATCAAAACAAAGTGGTTGGTCTTGGCTTATTACATAGCTTATTGCCTGAAGAGAGAGAAGAGAATAAACTATTTCGCTGTCATTTTTCTTATCACCACGTAATGTAACAACAGCACACAACATAAAAATGCATAATATGTCCAAGGCACAAGCACATGTCGTAATGTAATAAGATGTTGGATAAAAGAATAACTGTCTGTGAATGACCATCTTTTTCGTCGTCAGTCATAGTATATAATTCAAAGTTGGTTTTGCAGAAATGAAGATGAAACAAAGATTTGAATGTCAACTTCCCGTTCCTCTCAACAATTTTAACCGCAGTGGAATGACAATGAATCTCATACATGGCATTCCTGACAATACAATTCCTTATTAAAATATAGCTGTAGTTACCGCACACATATTGTACCAATGAGACAGACTCTTGTACATACATACAACATCGAACTGACTGACAAGTTATCTTAAACAAAGTTCGATTTTAAAATTAGAAATGAGAGAGATCGTCTTTACACACAAGAGGTTCTTTAAGAACGTGTGTTTTGCCAGTGCATTTGTTTGACTTGACTGTAAACTATTGATCAACTTATAACATTTAGCTTGGCCTGTTTATTATCGCTGTCGTATTTGTATGTAATACTTGCATGCAAATATCACAAATATATGAGAAAAGTTGTCACAATAAATGCAAAATCATTTAACTCAGTGTAGCCCTGCAAAGCTGTCGGATTTCCAATACTAGATGTTACAGATGCCAATAGACGGTAAAAGGATAGCAATTTAATTGAATGGTTCATACACATACATATATGCATTATTTTAATGCATAGCGTCGGCTTGGTTCCTAACTATTATCAACTAACACAACAAAATTGTCCCAAAAACAATAAATATTTTAATGAAAGTGCGCTCGGTAATAAAAACAAGGAATCGTTAAAAGCAACAATGATTTTTTTAAAAATACCCAGTTGAATTGAACGATGTTGATTAGACACACTGCAGCTGAGCATTATACACTAAAACTAAACCGTTTCTCTGCTCGAGATGCCTTAATATTTGGGACTTATAGAAGTGTAAGAACATGGCAATTTGCTAATTCAAAAGCAAGAAATTTCGTTGTAATACCCTCCAATCAAATAAATATAAAACACCCTTGAACTCCACACATTCAGCAACACTTTTTGTGATAGTGATACCATTATACATTTTGTATGTGTACATATATATAGCATTACATTACATGCAATGTTGCAATGAATGTAACAATTTTCTAAATAAGCTGGAAATTTTCTTCCAACTGGAGTGTTATCGCTATATCCATATTATTATTATACAAATTTATATAGGGTATTAACTACACTAACTATTTTCTTATACTCGGATACTCAATCTTTCACAGTCTGTTATACTATTATGCACGTTACTACCGTTTTGTATCTCAGAGTTCATACAATTTTACTACATTACTAGCTCCGGTCTGGAATTGTTTTTAGTTCCATGTGTTACATTACTTCTTCTCCTGTCTGCCTGCGCTACTAGCACTCCTGATGTTGGTCTACGCTTATGTGTTTCCTTCCTTACGTGCATTTTTATTATTATCAGCAAGGGAAATCACGTAATAGCATTCATGCACATAAAATAGTACACGGGGACAACAGAGAAACTGAAGGAGAATGAAAGAGAGAAACAGAAAAGCGATATTAAGTTACGATAGACCAACAACAGTAGGAAAAGAAAGGAAAGAAGACAACTGGGACAAATATACTTATATATAAAATACATAAGTAAACAGTAACAGGGAGCATTGTAATAATAAATAGATACACATATAGATAGAGCACTACAATAATAACAAAACATAGCACACAGCACACTATCATAGCACTCGCTAGGCTGATGTGTGCATTATTTTGTCGTGCTTTTAAGTACGGTGGTGGAGGAAAAACGAATATTATTGTCAAATGAGCAGTGTGCAACTCTGTCATTGTGATATATGGTGCAATCAAAGCTGATATACATTTCCTATCATGGAGACTAGCACGTCATCATCTTGCCCATTAAATTTTTTTATGTATTCTTGCATTACCTTCGACGACAACAGCTACGACGGCGAGCGATATGTAGCTCTTATTTCTACTCTACTGGCTGTGGTAATAGTAAAATTCTCTCTTTCTGCTGTGTTCTGCTGACAAGCTGATTGTAAAGAAGTCCAAGTGAGGAATATTTTGGTGGTGCTATTGCCATTATTGTATGAATAACTCTGCTGACGATGAGA
Source organism: Entomobrya multifasciata (assembly GCA_034693345.1). Taxonomy (NCBI): domain Eukaryota; kingdom Metazoa; phylum Arthropoda; class Collembola; order Entomobryomorpha; family Entomobryidae; genus Entomobrya; species Entomobrya multifasciata. The sequence goes on along the minus strand of JAQFXM010001686.1, from coordinate 24,676 downwards.
GATATGCTTGTAATACCCAGATAGAAGCTACAATAATTTTGTAGATAAGAATATGACATGCATACATGCTTCTCTTCTCTCTACCACTAAACCATACTTTACTACTGTTTTTTCTTCTCTGCAATAAAGCAGTATCAATGGCGCATTACATTTTTTCTTCATGTCTCAATACATGATATAAGATGCCTGCTGTTTTTAATGTGCCACTAAACTAACATCCAGACATTCTCTAACCATTATCATTACTAAATGAAACACAGAATTTCTCAACTTCTCTATTCATAATATCACAATAAACCTGCATTGTAAGCGGGTGTACATTAGTAGCACAAGAAAAAAATCCTTAATAGTATGATACTCGATTTTCATTCACGTCTCTTTTATAAGCGAGTTATCATAAGAAACGGAATGGAATAACAAACTGACAGAGAGAGGTCATCGAATATTTCCATAACGTAGCCAGTGGTACTTCATAAAAATGGTTGTCGTCAGTAAGCAAGTTTAGATGAAGATTGTTGATTGTGGACCATTTGTATGAAACACGTAAACGGTTTTTACGAGTGAGTAAAAATCTGCAAGAGAAACGATACGATACAAGATATATAAATATTATCTCGCTAAAAGATAATTTTTCTTTATTTCATTTTTTCCTAAATTGGATAAAACACATCAGTTTACCACTCACTTGAAAATATGAAATGAAATATGTATTCTAGGTGAACAGCAAACAAGGTGTTGCGTTGTGTGCTATGCACGGCTGGCAGTTACAATTTAACAAAACATAGTCGCAGTCGTCAATTTCGTATATGCACAATTAATGCTCTACATGTATACAACAATATTTTATGAGGGCTTTTTATAAGTGGTCATCTTGTTGATGGATTCATAGCTCCAGTTCAAAAGCCATATATTTTTTCTACTACCCACCAACCACGCACTTTTTGAGACCATCAACGTCATTGCAGAATATTCATGTGATGATGCTGGCGTTATTGTATTAAAATGTATTACATACTTTCAATGTTTGCTAATGTACCTATAAGTGGCTGAATGAGTTTCTCCTTTATGTATTTTTGACCGTAAAACTGTAATAAAGCATTAAATTCTTGTCATTATCTTTCTGATATTCTTTATGGCGATAAGTGTTGTTTTTTTGCTCTACTGTACAAAGCCATTACAATACAAATTTTCCTTTTCCGGAGTAAACCAGTATTACACTGTAAACAAAATATACCTAAAGACACTAACAAACGATGTATTTCTTTTATTTACAACACTGTTATTTCTTTTTAATTACCATCGGCACGAATTTTTAAGTTTATTTCGTCATGACCAGTCCAGACCAGACAATATTATCTACCTCACACACAAAACCAATACAGTAACTATGTGCGATGATGATGAAGGTGATGAAGAGGAGAATGAAGTCATTTTATGTAGAAGTTAAATTGAAGAAAAAACTGGGAGGGAGTCGTATAACTAGAATCATAAAACGAGTGGAATTTTTTTACTTTTTTCTTAAATGCTGATTACACATTTTACTATATTCATATTATATTACAACATGCTTCTTGGCAATAGTAATAATAGGTAAGTAAAAACTTGAGTTTTAGTGACAAAGAGTTGACTTACACTGTACCTACTATATGCCTATTTATCGGTTTTATGATTTGACGTTGTTGATCATGAGGAAATTTAGGATAATAATATGTACATTAACCAAGAGTATTACTCATTCCTCCATCAATGCTGAAAGACGGTATCTTTGTATAACATTTTCAATATTTCTAGATTACTAGAGACTCTGACACTACCATACCATACCATTAACTCCGCCGTCAACCCAAACGTACAACTACATTTCAATATTGATTAGCAAATATTATCTACTTTGATGCCGCATCGCATCATCAATATCACCGACATGACGTTTTTATTTCAGCCACAGAAAAACAGACATATACCAGCAAACAGTCGAGGAACAGTTGAATCTTTGATTAAACTTACTGTATTATCTTCACAAGGTTTCCCAAAGTTGATAAGCACCAACAAAAGACTGCGACATTACGTTTATTCGTCTCATGATGACGAAGGTGGTAGCAGCAGCAGTTCATCATTCAAGAATTAACCCTTGGAATTGGAATTGGAATTGCCAAATTTATTTTTCAAAAGAGACATCATACATAACATACAACAATGCTGTAAATCTGTTTACATGTAACTGTCACTTTTAGCGAATAAAACAAAAATTAAAATTTGTCATAATATGGTTAACATTGCTATAAAATCAATATAATTTACATATATAAGTTAGTGGTGGTATTATTTCTCTGGTTCATAATCCATTTTCGAACCATGTTGTCAAATGTGAGTACTCCAATGCATGTTTTAATTTCATTTGGAAGACTGTTCCACAAAGTTACACCACGATAGCAAAAGGAGCTTTTACCGAATTCTGTATTCATTCGAGGTAAAATAAAATTATTTTCTTGACGTGAGCTTCTTCCTGTTTCTTCCCTCCGTTGGAAGTGTATGAAGCTGTCTTTCACAAGGGACTTATTCCAGATTTGTTTAAATATGTAATTAAGTGTATAAATTTGTATTCTTTCTTGACATAGCAACCAATTCAGCTGCTCTAAAATATCAATTTTGGAAAGTTTGTGTCGTGTTTTGGCTTTCACTACTATCTTGGCAAGTCGTAAAATTATTTTGTTTAATCTTCTTATTTTGTATTCTGGAAGATGTCCCCAAATGATTAAACAATAATCTAGTTTCGAAATAACTAATGACGTTGCAAAAATTGCTCGCCATTGGGGTGAAAAATATCTCTTGTACCTGTTAATCATGTACATTCGATTGGTCATTTCTTTACAGATTTGCTCAAAGTGAGTGTCGAATGTTAATGTTTCATTAAGTAGCAACCCCAAATATTTAAACTCGTTTACGGTTTCGATGAATTTGTTAGAAATCTTAATTTTTAATGGTGGCATGGTTTTCATCCGAGGAGATTTAAATACCATGCATTTCGTTTTGGCTATGTTGATTTTCATTCCGTTTTTTCGGCACCATGTTTGTAGGTTCGAAACGCATTTCTGCAGACGTTTCTGAATTTCTTCGATTGAACTTCCGTGCGCATATATTGCTAAATCGTCAGCGTAATATATGAAGTCACAATTTTCAAAAAGCTCTTTGGTGTCGTTGATGTAAATAGAGTAGGTCAATCCGGACATCGATGATCCTTGTGCGCAGCCATGCAACATTGAAAACGTGTCAGATTTGTGTTTGCCTTGGCAAACTATTATCTTTCGTTGATCAAAGTATGATTTCATAAGCTGTAATAGGTTTCCTCTAACTCCATACGTGTGTAATTTTTGTAACAGTTCACTATAGTGTACATTGTCAAACGCTTGCACAAAATCAATGAACACTACACCAGTGTGGTTTTTGGTATCGGCTGCAATTTTTATGTTATCAGTTAAAATAGTAATGGCACTTTGTGTAGATCGACTTACACGATATCCATGTTGTTCTGGAATGAGAAGTTCATTTTTCTCAAAGTGAACTATTAATTTGTTGTATAGGATGAGGTCAATAATTTTTGTGGTAGTAGGCAGTATTGAAATGGGCCTATAATTTTTTACTTCACTTTTCTCTCCTTTCTTTTTATAAATGGGTGTAACTAGAGCTATTTTTAACCCATTCGGAAAGCGACCTTCTTTAATCATTTCATTAATGAGAAAAGCGAGATGTGGGGCTATTTCTGTTGCACATGCCTTAAAAAATCTTGCTGGGATCCCATCTATTCCACTTGGTTTATTTGATTTGATTTCTTTGATGGCATTTTCGACGTCAACATGAGTAACGCGAAAAGTTGCGAGTATAGTATTTTGAGTCGTCAAATCGTCAGGGTCATCATTTGAAATTTCAAGGTTATCCACGGGCAATACGATTGGGGCATTTGTTTTATTTTTTGGATTTTGAGTGAAATGTTTAGCTAGTTCGTCAAGTTTATCTTTTTCATCTTTAATTTCACGACTGCCAACTTTAAAATTAGGAAGCTCATGAAATTGATTTGTTCTACCAACTTCACTATTCAATATTTTCCAGATGCTTTTCGAGTCATTTATGGATTCTAGTGAAAGTTTTTTTATCACTTGCTTTTTAAGTTTGACTTTAAGATGATTTAATTTATTACGCAAAGCTTTGATGATGAGACCGATCCTTTTTGCAATTTAGACTTGATTGTTCAATTTAAAAATATAAAAATGAATAGGGGTGTTTATATTGTTATTGTGGTCTTAATTTCATGTATATATGCAATTTGGGTTGGATAATAATAAATCTATTTGCAACTAAAAACGGGTTTTAATAAATTTAAATTAAACCGATTTAACGCCATTACAAAAATTCTAAACCATCAGAGATTTTTGCTAGAGCTTAGATCCATTTACGTCTTCAGAATTCTGTCATCTATAGTCTATGCATGTTATAGGGCAAATGAAATTGACAATTAGGACAGTTCTAGTAAAACTCTATTTAAAATATACTACAAGAATAGGTATTTCCTGGTTAAAATAAACTAATAATTATTATGCACATTATAAGGTGTAAAATGCCAGTATGCAAATACCGCAATCTTCACTACATTATAATGTAATGCATTACATCGGAAAACTTCGCCGTGAATTTCAGCTAAAACAAGAAAACGCAATTTCGTCTCAATAAAATTAGCCATTTACCCCATTAAATTTAAATTTACATATAAAATTCTCAGATTCTCTAGCTTAATCAGCCATAAAATAAACTACTGCATAAACACTGTTCACACAGAAGAAACCAGCTTTTCCAAACTGATACTATCCCAGCAGCGGTCATTTTATACACAATACACATACCATACCATCACCATTTATTGCCGAGCCCATAATAATGTCAAATTAATACCACTCCTTTTCTTCCCAAAAAATATTGAGTTATCCCTTTCATGTCATATCCAATCTTGTTTAATTGTTCTCTAGACTCATTCACTCTCATAGATCACCACTTTGAGATACCTGAGAAAAATAGAAAAAAATATTATATGCCAAGCCAAGTCAAGTCAGCAAGTAGCCACACAAAAAAACGACAAACGGGTGGACAGTGGATTGCATATCATTCCTTCAGACACACGAACAAGAGTGCAAGCAAGCAGCCTAGTGAAAAGTTGATGAAAGCAAAGTTAACTTAAATTGACTTGTCGTTCCACTTCTCTTTCTACTTTTTTTTCTGCTGTCCGTGTGTTGTCATTGTGTCGCTTCGAGTAAAATGCCAAATTTCCTCGAATATTTTGCGATTATCATGTCAAGTCACGAACGTACGACTTGTATGGCTTGATACATTACATATAAATACTTCTACCCGTCGCATCATCATCATCGGATATGCGTATTAGATTTCCACATTTTGAGTAAAAGACAGTTAGTTATATGTATTGCGTATTGTGCTGCTGATCAAAGTGCAAGATAATTCTGTAATGACATTAACACGAAAAGTTCATTCTAGCCTGATGACTAGGATTGATATGAGTATCAAATTATTTCTATTGATCCCAAGATATCGATTGTAGTTAAGGTCATAAACACACTTGACATACAAAAATATTTTCTTTTTGACTTGACTCTTGTCTACTATTTTTCATGTTTTCTGGTAATCTCACAACATAAAAATTTAAATATTTCTCGATTTTCTTCGTGAAACAAAATTTAAAAACAAAAGGTAGGTTTTTTAAAACAAATATATTTTTGAGCGAGGAATAAAAAGTACTCCCAAGAACTCTGTATTGAGTCCATCACTTATCTACATAAATGGTAGTAGCGAGCTAGCAGACTAGTTTGATTATTCCTATTACGCTGCGCTCTGCGCTGCCGATCATGTTGGGCCGGATGACTTTTCTGTCAAACTGTCAAATTGAAATTTCACCAAAAAACCAGCCAACGAAAGAATTTTTCCTATGGAGTTGCTGACAGGCAAACACCAGTCACCAACCTACAGCCAGTTTCATTATCGCAGTGTCATCATCATCGTCGCATTCATTTAATATCACAAGAAAAAAAGAATGTCCTCTTCTCTAGCTCATCATCCCCATCCTCCTCCTATGCCTGTGCAGCAGCGAAACATGCAACTGAATAGAATTGAAACTGAAAGATCGAAAACGCTTCCGATGATATGATGATGAATGACTTGTGCAGACACAGACACGGCATTGTTCCCCTTATCTCATTTTACCTTTCTTGGTAAACTCTGTACATTGCTGCTACTCTACTGGCATGGTTGAATGTTGACACATCGCCACCATCACCTACTCCTACTACTGTTACCACCACCCTACCGTCACCGTCATGTCATCTCCTGCTTTGTTTACTTTACCTTACTCACTTTTAGGTGGGATATCTCATTATAAAATTATCAGACTGATTGTGATTGTATGAATGAAGGAGAAATATTGTGTTGTGTACATTTATGTCACAGTGCAGTATTTACAATCTTCACTAATTCTTCTTTCAAGAAATAAAAATGAGTGATGATTGCATATCTATTATATCTAACTATATTTGTAATCGTAATAGAGATGAAAAACGAAGTGAAAAAGAAAGTGAAAAAAATCTTAGTCGATAGTTTATTTATCAAACTCGTAAATTCAGTAGTATTAATTTATTTAATCAACAGTACATAAAGTTGAAACTATGCATTTTACATTCAACATATATTGGCATTTTCTTTTTTCATTTACATAGTTTCTTCATTCCTCAACACAGTATACGTTTTCCACTTATCATCTACACACTGAAAAATCCCAAAATATTAGGTTTGAAAACTATCAGCCTTTAAATCTATCAAAAATTGTAAAATTTAAAGTTTCATTTCGTCATTAGTCATTATCTTTGAATAATTAAACTAATGTGAACGCTTTTAAAATACTATACTCTAATTATATTTATCTCATTAATTCTTCATCAAATTTGTAGTTTCAACTAATGAGAAGACTGAATTTGTGGATTGTAGAATCATGAAAAGAAAAACGTTTTAAAGGATTTTTTTGGATCGCCCCAAGTCAAAAATAGAAAACAAGCAGAACAAAGAAAAAATATGCCCGTCTTTCTCCAGTATCTTATCTCCTATATATTTTAATGACACCATACAAATTTATTGCACAACCAAAAAACGTTGTATTTCACCTTCTGCATTCTTCTCATCTTTGGGCTCTTTTAAAAATTCAACAAACCCAAAAGAACTCAATAAAAAAAGTTTAAACAAACTTTGTAGGTGAACAGGGACTAGGGACTGTTTTTTATTCGAAAGAAACGATGCGTTGTTTTCGAGTATGTACATGTGTTCTATTCTATTATTGACTTTTCGACTTTTTTACTCTATAAAAAACGTATTTTACATAGGTAGTAATATATACAACGCAACACATCATCCGCATCCAACCAAATATCAAATTCTAAACTCAAACTCAACTCCTCAGCCCAGCCATCCTCCCATCATCATCCCAAAAGACACAAGAAAGAGAGATAACGATGATGGCTCTGACGCTGTAGCTACTGTTCAGCAGAGATACGGAGAAGAAGCCACTCTCCCGCAACAACTGTCCCACTTTTCAGCAAGCCTTTTTAGTTTAGTTTACGTTTCCTCTTTAAAAGGTTCTTTTTTCTTGTCTTGCTTTACTTTTTCCTGTGTGGTGGATGCGATGCAGGAATCGATATCATCGATAGCAAGTCAAGTCAATAGCCTTGTTGTTTAGCTCTTCCCTACATTCAACGATTCAACCTAGTATACTCTCTCAAATGTGTGTGATGTCTTCAGAAAGAAAAATCAATCGATTGCTATACCCTTTTTTCTGATTTCCTCATAAAAACGACCTCTCTGCTCCTTTTTTCATTGACAGCTGCCCATTTTCTTGAATGAGAAACTGTCCTCGCATATCTCATTCTTGAACAAATCAGACTAGATGATGAAGACGATGATGATGATGAGCAGGTATAGCGTAACGCAAAATAAGTTTTACGCACATCAAACATGTGTACATTTTTGTTTGGTTTGTTATTTAACTCGAAAATATAAGTAAACGCCAGCTGCCAACCAGTCTACTCTAAAATCGAAATAGACAGAGAGGCAGCAGAACAAGAAGCAAAAGATTTTTTGGAAATAACAAGTCTAAAGACGACAGCTTCAAAGATCTGATAAGAAATCTTTCTTGTTGATTTTTTGAAAACTGAAAGAAGGAAAAGAAATTGGCATGTGAAATGAGGATATATGTTTTTCCCTTGCATCAACTTTTGCTCTTTTATTTTGTGACTTGACTTGGCTTTAGCTCAAATTCACAATCAGTTTTTGTTGAGATTGACATCCCGTTGAAATTGTGACAACTAACTTTGCATGCTTTAGCGTTTTATATATATTATCCTCATTAAAATCAGTTAGACAAGCAGTTTATCTGATTCAAATAAAATTGATTTCATCTCTCCATTTTGCTGAATCAATTGAAAAAAATTGACACTCCCTTTCATTCATTATTTAATTTTAAGAAATCTACTCTGTGTTTTTTATGACTTGATACTGTTTGTCGTTAAAATGCATTATTTATCCATCACATGTCTTGTGTTCAGTCCTGAATCCCATTTCTATTAAAGGGGTCATTCACAAAAAAACTAAACATTAGCATTCTGCACGAGATACTAAAATATTTAAGTGATTCTAGAAGGATCTAACTTCACTTGACTTTCTTCCCCAAAAAAAAACCCAATCAATAAAATGGCCTTTTTGTGCCATTTTCGACAGAGAAGGAAGAAAGTAGACGCAACAGCAGAAAAAAGGCTGACTTTTTTTCTGCAACTAAACCCGTTATACAAATAGACAGGCAAATTACATCAAAGCTACAAAATACAAGTTGCTTTCCTTCTCTCAAAAAAGTCAAAGTAAAGTAACTAAAAGAGAAGTACTCTCTCTATGATGCCAATGCCGACAAACACAACATTAAACGATATTCCGCCGCCTGTTATATAGGCAATCATGGAACGACCGAGTTTTTATCCAAGAAAAGTTTTATTTCTCTGTCCATTCCATTTTTATACTTTGTTCACTTGAAACTGAAAAGCCTACATCAAAGCGTAGAATGTAGTTCTTGTAAAGTTCTTAGTCTGGTCAGTTAAGTTAAGACCAAAGCAAAGAAAATATAGTTGAATTGGAGAAGAAGAAGAAGAGAGACTTTACTTTTAAGTAGCATATCTCCTCGAAGCTTTGGAGAGACATTGGGGCTGTTCGCAAAAAATAATGCAAGGAACCGATTTTCGTACACAACAGATCAAGTAGTAGTGCAAGCTTTGGTGCCAGTAATTTAGGTAAAAGTCTATGTTGAAGAATTCCTTAACCTCATGAACTACATATAATATTGCTAAGCTCAGCTCTTCAGTAAAAATCGGAAACGCCTTCTTAAACACAATCAAATCGGCTAATATCCTTTTTGACTTTGATCACCACCACACACTTCACAGTGATCAAATGATCATGTTCTTAAGTAAAGTCTTTCAAATGAGTAAAGAAACTTTTTTTTGTTCTTTTGCTCTTTTTTTGCAAAAAGAAAGTCAAGAAAAAAGCATTAAAGTATTTTTTGTCCTTTACAATTTCCCCCAAAAGAGCAATACAACCAATACCACTAAAAATGCGGTCTTGAAAGAAAACTTTTTTATTTCTTATCTACTGCGTATTTTTTTCTCTTGTAAAAATTTCTTTGCAGTTATTATTGATCATGATGTGGCATAGCAGTTTTATTATATGAGTTAAAATAGTTTAAGGACAAAGGGAATAAAGAATCAAAGGAAAGAAAAAGGGGTTTAAAAATTACATTATATTCAAATCGGTTAAGTGGGTTTCATGATCTATGATGAAAATGATGCAAAAGGGAAATGACCTTTTTGCCATTATTACTACTGGCCAGAAACTAAATTCACCACAGTAGCTCACATAAGTACCATTCATTTGTAAGCCACCGCACCAATAAAAGAGTTAAATTGGATTACAAAAGTCAAGTATACAAACAGTATTTGCTGTTTTGAATGGAAGAATGAAAATCCTTTTGTTCGTAAACATTAAATGGCGAATTGTAGGGCATACGAAACGAGGAGAATTAATTGCATTGATTAGGTTAAATTATTTGACGCATACATAACTACAAAGGATTTTTGTGTGCGTGCAAATTGTTGACTGGACTGGAATGTGAGTGAAATGTAAAAGTGTATAGATGCATGGAAAAGATTAAAGGGTAGAAACGTAGCAGATTTATTTTCGCTCTAGTTTAATTATACTTATCAAACTTTGAAAATAATTATTTTTATCAAGATTTGTTCAACTTCAAAAGGAATTTCAGGCGGAAATGAAATTTAAAAGGACTTCTAGTGAAAATTGCGTTAAGTACGCAGTTTTACGCACTTTGAATAAACTATGCCATTATGTCACGTGATTATGATTAAAATTAGTTTATTACAACAGGAAATGAAAAAAAAAGATGAGCTTGAGCTTGAACTACAAGAAAATGAAACGACATTGGTGGTTTTGTTCACATGGCCATCATCGTACAAAAATAATGTATCATAGGCCATTGCCTTTCTTATGACAGTGAAAATTTTTGGACTAGATTTTTATTGCTTGCTTTTATACAAGATGTGCTTATGTTTGACAAGGAATATACGTGAATGTGGATGACTTCAGCAAAAAACACAAACCAGAACAAAAACCACATTCCCAACTCGACAATTTCGAAAGAACGGTTCACTGACGTACTTTACACAACTAAAAATCTCCAACATTCAGCAAAGTTCAGTGTTCTTTCTATCCTTTATTTTTTGTACGCATTGCTTGGGGACAACTAACCAAAACTTGTGTTCTTCACTGACTGAGAGATAATCTGCAAAACTAAATTATATAACTTTCGTACTTATCTACAGCACAGCAAGGCTATAATGTTCTCTCCTACTTTTCCAAATTGCCAAGTGTTACCCTCTCAATTACTCGACTCTCTCTCTTGTGAAGCTTTGGAACGAAGAAAATTCCTCTATATCAACTATCAGTGCCAATTTCCTGTCTTTGGCAAATGTCATACTCACATACTCAACCATACTATCTATTATTATTAGCATCATCATTATTCTTGCCAGCATTTTGTTATCAAATTGCTGAATAAGCTATTTTTCATTATGCGTACCATTGCGTATTTTACACTTTCGTTTTGGTGTTTGGCTCGCATGCGTACAGTTTATTTTTAAAAGCGAACTTTCAATTGGATTTGACGTGTGTTTTAAGAATTTTAAATTGTATTTTAATTTTTTGTTGTACGTACCTCCTTTTCGCTTCATATCTCTGCTGCTGCTTTTGCTGTCCAGATTACTTTAAAAAACGCACGTGGCCTGGCCACACACTCTACAGCTTTTTCACAGTCAGTAAATCAGTGTGAAAAAATAAATTTCTTTTATTTTTAATCCCAGCTGTCACCTCTTCTGTATTTTAAAAGGTTCATCCAGGAAGTATGTATGGTACGGTTGTTTTGATGATGTGCGGAAATCTGTAAAAATAAACAAAAAAATACATAGAAAGCTTGATTATATAACTTTGCAGCACACTTGTTTATGTTTATTTAAACAGAAATAAAAATTCTGCTTAAGCTTTTGCAGAGAATCACTTTGTAAAAAAACTAATTTGCATCAATTTGCAAAGTATTACGAAAGGATTGGAGGAAGAACAGAACAGGAAAAGGGTTAAATCTCCTCTTTGTAATCTTGCTTGCTCATTGACCCAAATAAAGATACGTATCCTTGTCGGAATAATCAAAATGGAAAAAAGTAAACTACTCTTTACACAGTGAAAGAACTTCCGTGTGTTTCGCAGTGAAAACCTTTTCACTCATTTTGAAGCATTGTATTGAGTTAAAATAAAATAATTCTCAAGTTTTCACGAATAAATAAGTCTGTTATGTAATATATTTGTTGAAATTTACTTAACACGTACATGCACTTATGCAAGATTGTTTTGTTAATGATGAAAAAATTAATGAATTTGAATGAACTTTCTAAAACTTGTGAAAAAACAATGCATTCTTCTGTTCACCTCTCACGTTGATTATCAGTGATAATTTATCACGTGAGCATGAACTAGAAATAGGTAGAAAACATAAAGAATCCGGCATAAATGAAACCTTATAATATCATATTCTGATATATTCATATCCAAACAAAAATCATCGACAGGAAACCCAAATTTATCATCAGCATTGCAGAAAAGGCTCAACTGATTGTTGTTGTGACTGCGCTGCGTATGAAAAGAAGAGCGCAGCGGTAGTCTTTCCGGATGAAAGTAAAAAGAAGCAACAGTGAGTCATGTCAAGTCACTCATTTCTACTCTTCCAGAAGAAAACAATTTAACCAAAGTTAAAGTTATTGTTATATACCGACACATGTACACATAAATATATGTACATATATTCTTACAGCATACCAACCACTGCTTATTATATGTACCCCAATCCACACAAAATGTTTCCTTCTCCAGAAGAAAGTTTGATTTTTTTATGTTTCTCCGTAAATACAAGAAGGAACAACAAACTTCCCAGCCATAAAACACGCATGCATGCTTGCATGCGTCTTTCCTCTTTTTTCCTCTAAAAACGATTTTCTTGTTTCTTGTGTGCCATTTTGTAAATGTACATAAAACAGTGACTGCTGCAGTGGTGAAGTAATATTGCATCTCTCTTCTTTGTGTCTGTATATTCAACAGACCAAAAAAGACACAAGACAAGAGAGCGAGAAATATACGCAACAAGAACTGTTGTGTGTGCACTGCTGCTGCTGCCGTTGCTGTAAAACGAAAGGAAATCGTTTGGAAAGACTTTCCCCAGCCTCGTTACACACATTTCCATTTGAGTGGCTTAACCTCCCAAAGAAAAGCCAGTGTACACATAAACACACACGCTTGCAGCTCACTAAACCAAGTAAAATCACCACATATATAGTAGACTGTGAGTGTGCAGACTATTTTCTGTAAATTGGGTAAAAGTTGGGTTAGTTTGGTATGTAATATATGCGTCTAGTGAGTATTGAGTAACGAGAGGAAAAAAAATGTAGTAGTTTTTGTAGGAGAAAGTCATGCATATGGATGGATTATGGATCCATTCAAGTATCTAATCTCTTCTTTCTCTCTCAGAGACTCCTACTTACGCCGCCTCCGTCTCTTTTCACTGTTATATTTCTTAAGAAAGTACAGAAACTTGTGTGTGTGTGAGAGAGAGACACCAAAATGATGTGATGGCGTTCCACTGATAAGCTTAAATACTAGCAGATTACTGCACTCCCACCATCGCCAAACTAGCTTGCTATATTTTCCAATATGAATTTTGTGGTGGTACAAGTGGCCTGAAAACCTACATTAGATTCTATGGAACGAATCAGCACGCAACCACACGTACACCAGCCAATATTCTCTTCAAAGTGAAAGTTTTTAGATGGGAGATCCTTGATCTTCTCAGCAACTTTCTCTTTTTTATCCTCTTGTTGCTTGCACTTATATAACAAGTCAAGCTACCCAGAAGAAGCTTTGGAGAAAATATGGCGCATCTTAAATATGTCATGCAAGTGCTTATGGTACATAAATAATAAATATTTTATGCTTCACTTTAATTTTTGTCCTGGCATAAACGAATTATAAAACTATGTCAAAAATTAAAAATTGTCAATAAGTCTATAACAGTCTATGACGCAGGACATCATTTTTGTATTCCACGAATACATTTATTTTATTAGTCTGTCTCCCTCAATAACAATTTATATTGTATTTCACTCTCAGACAGTCAATAAACTCGCAAAGCTTTTTCAAAAGTAACAGTGTACGTTTCATAAATGCGTCACTCGTCGCTCCATCATCATCATCTCCTCATTCCCATCCCAGACATCAAACAAGATAAAGAAAAGTGCCTGGAAAAAAGGCCCTGGAGGATATCAATCTTGTATGTATTCCATTCTTCTTTTTAGCACTGCTTTTGTCCTACTCCCTTTACAATTCACAATTTTTTTCTCAGCTTACTCGTTGTCCTCGTCCTCATCCTGTAGTGCTTCTTCTTACATGTAAATGTATCCATAATATTAAAAAGCAGCACCACCAGCAGCAGCAGCAGCTCATCCACAAAAAATATGGAACAAAAATACTTTGCCGGGAAGCCGAGAAAAAAAACTTGTTAGTATTCACCACATCAAGTATACCATACAGACATGCATAGACATAACCCAATATTCCAGAACAGAAGAGCAGGCCAAAAATATCTTGAACATTCTTCTCACATTGCATGACTATGACATCCGCATCCGCACATCTATAACCACATGAAGTACTGCTAAAATTTTGTTTCATGGTTTTCTCTTCTTTCATATCTGCCCACACAAACATACTTACACCATCACAGTATTCTTTTTTCTATGTATACATGTTTGAGAAAAAAGGGAAGCCAAAGAAAGTAAACAAACAGGATGATGATGAGTTCAGTTGAGTTGTTGACTGTTGAAAGAGAAATTCGAATATAACAACAGCACGAGCACAACTCACATGAGCTACTTTTTTCATGCAGACAGAAAGAATATTATTAAAACACGCGTGGAATGTGCAAATAAAATATTGAGGAAAAATATTCTACATGTTCCCTTTCTTTCGTGTTGTCCTGCTTCTTTCTTTCTGGTAAATTTACCTTCAATTTTTCTCTATTGAAAACCAATATATTATTTTTTCTTTGACATGGATGATGGCTTGGAAGAGTTATAAATATGTTGGTTGTAGTCTACTTTAAAAAGTTTACGCTTAACAAAAAACTAAGATGCTATACCTATTTACCTAGAGGCTTTCTTACCCGTGAATATGCTTGGGATGGTGATGTGGGATTACCGTAACATTTTAAACTAAAAACCAGAAGCATTATTTGAGGACGTGCTTTTATTTAAAATTATCTGGTAGAAAATAATGTGTGCGTTTCTTGAGGCGACTTTCTTTTTTGACAGTACATAATATTCTATAATAATAAATAATAATAGTGTGTAATGTATTGTAATGCACAATTTTTCTAACAAGATTTTCTTTTGTAAGAAAAAAATGAAATAAGGTATGAACACAACAGGACGCAGGGCTAGATCTATTCTTCGTCTTCATCTTTTTTTAGTCTGCAGTAAACCAAGTCGAATAATAAAAAAGGGAGCTTATTGCTAGCGGTGCATTTTGGCTACACATAAAACATACATATGTACATAAACATAGCACATGGCAAAAAAAGAAGAATGGAGATTTTTTGCAGAGAATAAAAGGAAGAAGAAAAAGTAGTAGCTCTCTTGTGACTTTACTTGCTACAGTGAAAGAATATTTTATGAAAAAAAAAATCTTGGAGCCATAGACTGTCGTGGGTAGAAAAGTGTTGGATAGTTTGCTGGAAGAAATGTGCAAAAAATGAAGTGAACTGCTTGCCTGCCTGAGACTGCCTGTCTTGAGTTTTGGGTCTCGGAAGTGAAATCCAAAACGGGAAGACGTACAAGAAGAAGACGAAGCTGCCGGAGAAAAAATAGAAGGCTACGCTACATGACGTGAATTGGCGAATTATAAAAGGGAATTGGAGTGAGTCTTCTTGAAGTCTTCTGCGTACAATAAGCTTGAGAGCTGCTTTTAAAAAAATGAAGCGGCCAAGAAGAAAAAAAAGAGAAAAAAAATCAGCTTAGCTTTCAGCCTTTTCATTCTCTCTTCATATCTTTCTTTCTTAAGGAAATCCTTCATGGAATGAAATGAAGAAAATAGGCTTGCAGATTACAGTTTGAAAAGTGTGTGTGTGTACTTTTCTCTCTCCTTTTCCTTTGACGGCCCTGTGTGCTATATACACTGGTCGACTATTTTATTTAAAGAAGTGGGAAAGCGGGTTTGGACTGGACCACCGGAGGGTACTCCGTGTCCTACATTTTTCTTTCAAATAAATAGTTTACACTGACACACTGTACGTAACTACCTTACATAAACTGCTTACCTGCACATGATTATCATGATGAGCATTTCATCATTCTTCCCTGTTATGTGTTCAAAAAAGATATATTATTTAAGAAAGAAAAATGTTACATACTGGACCTACCTGCATGCATTCATAAGATCGAATATCTTTTTCCCCTTTTCCCAGGAAAATGAAACTTATTTTCACGGGAAATCGTATAAATATTCATACCATGTTAAATCGAAAAATTCAAAGGAGAAAGTCTGACTGTGTGGAAGTTTGTGATAAAAAAGAAGAAGAAAGAGAAGCATTTGCTTCGAGATTAGATGAGTTTTGCATTCACGTTGCATGCATGCAATGTAAGTATATTGTAATTACAGCACGTTTTCTAAACAGAAATTCCTAGAAAACAAGTTTGTTTCATTTTTAAAAGGATGACATTTACAAAGCAAACCTATCTACCACGTGTTGGTGTTCCAGTAAAGCCTTTTCAGTAGAAGAGTAATAAACGCGCTGCATTTTGTAAACAGATACCAAAAACTCATTTGGTTGACATTAAACACTATTGCATTGCATGGTCTACTTGTATCGTTTTCCTTCTACTGCTGAAATACAAAACTTCAACGCTAAAAGTTGGGGAAAAACGAGTAGAAGAGCTAAAAGTAGTGAAAATATTCTGGTGCACTTTCTCCACACTAATAAATATCCTAACCATACCCAACCCACTTTGCTCCGTACTTTTTGCCTCTAAAAGTGTTTCACTTTCATATCCGACAAGCCTACTTCCTAGCCTTACTTTTACATGAGTGCATGAACGTGAGCATCAAAGTACCACTGCCGCCGCCGTCATCTTCAGCCTTGTATCATCTGGACTCTCGAGCTTAACTGAATTTTCGCAAATGTACAAAGTACAAAGTAAGTCTTTGCCGGCGGAGTGTGGAAAATTGCAAGCAAAAAAGTGGAGAACACAGAAATGGAGAAAGTAGGAAAAATCGATTTTTATGGTGAACTATATTCAAACGTTATAAATATAATATGAAACCTTATATAAAATGGTATAGGTGAAAGGTATACCTACATACAAAGAACCAATCAAGATTTGTAAACGATATTTTGACGTATTTCGTTCGTGAGGCAGGCCTAAATTTTTTAACAAAACAAATAGGTGATAAAAGTACGCATGTAATATTAAAACGGAAATTAACTTTCTCTTTTGACGTGCAGTAACGTTCATTCAGGTACACTGCGTTGGCTGGCTACACAATGAATACTTGCATTACAGGTGTAGCTACTGTTCGAGAAAACTCTAATAAGTTGAAATGTAAGTGAAGTAAACAAACTGTTCTGTCTGTCAAAGATTATAGTTTTAATAAACCGTAAACCCCTTTAATATGTCCGTTGATTTGACCGACAAGCAAATTGTTATTTGCCGATCTCCGGGCTAAAAGTCTGGTCATTTCAGACCTTTTTTGCAAAACAATAAACATTTCTGCACAAAAAAATCTTTGCCTTATTCAAAAAAAAATCAGCACAGTGTGTTTGTGATTTCCTCCACGTGATAAACACACATGAAAGAACAACAAAAAACTAAAAAGGAAATAATAACGTAATGTAATAAAAAAGTAACCCAAACATAATATTTCCTTTTTTTCTAAAAAAAACAATTGCCTGGTGGTTTGCTGTTTTTTGGTAAATGAAAAGTTTTTGACTCCCTCTCATCGCCAGATTTACTTGCTCGGCTTTCCAAGAGTTTCTTTCAGCTCAGTCAAGTCAACATACTTGACTGACGGACTATTATATATTTTTTCCAGTTTTTTGCTCTTGTTTGTAACATTTATTCTTTTAAAAATACACACACACATTATTGCCTCTCTCTGCATTGCTCTATTTGTTCTCTGTTTAAGGTTGTTAGTTTGTTACTGTTGACTGACTGACATACACACATGACATGCCACCACCTCAGCAGTTACAAAATGAGATAAATTACAAGAGCACAGTCCATGTCCAAGTCCAATGTTTTGTGTACCACTTTTATTGCATGCATGCCAAATACACATGCTACTATGCTGCCTTTTATAAAAAATAATACGCCTAGTCTGCCTCACTTTTTTTTGCATACATGTGAGCCCATTTTTCTCTCATTTTTACGACTACCTCTTTTCTACATTATTTTTATTTTATGTTTCCTTCTCCAAAATCCAGAGATCTAAACAAACAGAAGAATGAAATGAATATCACCATCATCATCTTCATCGCATTTCCTCATCATTTTCATCTTTATTCCTTTTAAACTGTTGTGCTTCATGTGCACTCTGCACCAACTTCATTCGTGTGACTAACTTTACATTTTTATTTTCCCATTTTTGTCTACTTTTCATCTGTATTGTTGTGTTGCATGTTATCACATATATTTATTGAATGAAGTATATATATTATACTGTATGTATATACATATTTATACGGCGGTTTAGTGTATGGTTGCTTGTTGGGTTTGGTTGAGGCAATGTGGATGCGAGATGGTGGGGTTGGCTCACTCAAAATCCACATTTTTATTACATTTTTACTTCCTATACCTTTTCCTGCTTTCAACAGTAGTCGCAGCAGAAAATATCTGAAACAGAATCCCGGTAATAATGTAAAGAAAAAACATGTGTGTTCTGAAGACTAAAGCTTATCTTAAAGTTTTTATTGCAGTAAATAAAATGTGTATTTTTACAATTTTACACAGCACAACCTTAAATTTTCCGTTTCAGAGACGACCCATATTTGAGTATAGAACTTTTTCATAAATGTCTCTTTAATGTTCTGCTGCATTTTCCAGTGATTACGTATCATACCTGAATTATAAATAACCTTTTAAGCAATAACAACATCAAATCAGCAAATAATTTAGATGATGTGTTTCTCTTTTTCTTTGAAAATTGGAAATAAAAGTGGGATACAAAGATAACTACATATTGTCTACCCGGTTTCATCACACTTTTCATTCTTAAAAGGAATCCATTTTTGTCATTGAAAAAATACTCAAATACATTCAACATTGGAACATCATATAACATTCACTTTACTTACTTAACAACTCAACTCGCGTATTTATTTTTCCAGAAAATAAAAGAAAAAACAAGTCGAGTAACCCCCAAAACAAATTCCTCGAGGTCATCCATTATGCAAAGGTGAATATAAGGATGGATGTCTTATTATTACTACTAGAACTACACAACATATCTTCTTAGTTTACTTCCCATTATTTTCTTTTATGTTTGCGAAAATTTGTAACATAAAATATAGGACATATGCACATAAGCATGTTTTTGTACTTGTACCCATTTACTTTAAATTTAAACCAGTCAACATTTACACAACAAGGTAGCATAACAAGAACAAGATGCCTGACATTCATTTCTTCTGAGAAAAAAGAAAGAAATGAAAGAGAAAAGGGAAAAAGGATGGTCTCAACAAAGACACGAGTATAATGAATGTAGGTTCTAGTGTATTTTTTTCTTATAGCTGTGTAAACCCTCTATAAATTGCGTGAAAAGATAAATTGTCCTTCACTCCATCTCACTTCTTTTCATTTTCTTTTTGAACATTTTCTTGTTTTGTTGTTGATGTTTTTGTTATAAAACTCGTCTGTAGAGTTAGATGAAATAAATACAGTACCCATTTTCCATCTCAACATATATTTTCTTGAAATGTTGGTAGTCGAGTGGAGTATGATGATAATGATGAACAAATGTTAAATAAAATAGTACTCAATGACGATCTGCACTTTGCACTGTTGACTGTGTTATTTTGTATTTTTGTACTGCAATTTATTTACATGAAAGAGCTTCTCATTTTTCTTCACTTTATTCTTCTAGAATTCTAAATGGCCTGGCACAATATGATTTTTTCCAGACTGACATTTCATTCTGTGAGATCCACAGGACTTAATGACCATTTGAAACACTCCTGATATGGTATAGACAATGCAGTTTATTTATTCAAGTGCAATTATTGTTTTACCAGTTTCTTCTATTTCGGCACATGGATTTTTTTACTTAGTTTCAGGTTAATTTGAAAAAAGGTTCTACATGTCAATCCATGCAAATTTTTTTTTTCAATGATGCTCAGTACACATATTGATTGCTAAGCACTATTGCAATGTCAATATAGTGGAATATAAACGAAAGAGTAGTTTCCAAATTTTCAAAATTGCATTGCAATTACAAAAAAACCACATTGCATTACGTTCATATTTTTAGCTTGTCCTCTATCACATATCACATATCACATCTGCTTATAATATTTTGCTACCCTAGTAGACGACAATTCCTCCGTTTAATCTACGATGTTAATTATTCGTCAAGCCCCTACTAAAAATTATATCGGAGTTTTAATTCGTACATCTGGCATTCAAACATTTTCAATGCAAACTATCTAGTCTGGTCACTGGTAGCGGTAGCTAAGTTTGTACATTAGATATATCTAATCCTACAAAAATTGGATTATGCTCTTGCTTTTGTAAGCCAACAGTATCTTTAATATTTGTACTTTGCGCTGCAATAACTTATAAAAATTTGCTTTGGGCTTCTGTCTCCCTATTTTTTCAGCCTACCTTTTTCTGACTGACAGTAACTTCTTAAATATTTAATGATAATGGACAAAAAAGGAAGGGTACGTCGGATATTCACCAAGACCAGACCAAGCCTAAAGGTTTTGGAGTTTTGAACCTCAATAAAAACTTGCAATTGCTTTTTTTCATTCAAGCCATTATATTATGCGACTAGGGTATAAGGTGGTACCTACATCACATTACCTACCTACCTTCCTGCCTGCCCATGTCCATTGACTAAAACTTTGAAGGTCTTTCCTTTTAGCAAGAAAGTGTTACCTTTAAACTAAACTGTTACAAATCATCACATTTGTATAGTTACAAAAGTTACAACTATGCTTGCACATCTCCCACTTAAACTGATGATATTGTTGTTGTTGAATGTAGTAATAATCATAAAAATGGTGTAATGTAATCATAATCATAAAAAGCCTTTGAACTACAAACATTGCTGTTTATCTTGTTGTTGTGCTTGAAGGAGCTTCTTTTTTGCAATTTGATTTGAATTTCTTGAATGCATAGATATTGATGGAGTAAACAATACGACAGGCCTTTTAGCCAGAAGAGCCAGCGACGAGATAATGTTTAGTTAACTTGACTGCAAGTGGATGGAGAAGAATGAAAATGAATGAATGGAAAGAGGAGACCATTCATAAATTATTTTGCTTGTACTTTTATCGTCGTGTCTTGTCTGCCTTGTTGGATGGTAGAAGGGGAAGAGCTTACTTTTTTTCTTGATAATATTCTTTTATGTTTGTCGACAAAGGCGCACAAAATGATGATGATATGATAATGGTGCGATGTTCTACTGTTTAGTATGTAAATTTTCTTTGAAGTAAACATAACAAGAAAAAGGGGAATAGAGCTTTTAGCTGGTACTTCCACAAAAGGCAAATTTCTATTGACACTTTTTTCTCAGGAGAGCCAAGAGGTTCATAGCACCACACAAAATTATGAAGGTGTGTTGGTTGGTGAGATAGTAGTGAAGCTATAGTGGTGACCTTCACAAAAAAGGTGTTTTATAGAAGTTTAAATTTCTTAACTGTTTTAGCATTATGAACAGCCCCTGTGAACACTAGTTACCATTTAGACAACACTCTCTTGAAATATTTAATGGTATGACAGGGTTAGGTATATTTGGGTTGTGCCATTTTCTAAATAAATAATATTTGGAGATTTTGAGAGAACGAAAAAGCACGAGAGCTGCGCAGTACTACCACCGACAAAATGCTCTTTTGTAAGTGTATATCCGCTTTCCTGGGAATTCAAGATAATAAAAGCAAGCAATAATAATGAGAGTGTACTAAATAAAGGGCCTCTATTTAAAAAGGACCACAGCAGAAAGACGGAAGGCCTAGAACAAGAACAAGAGTTTGACTTTAAAGTTATCTTGTAAACAAAAGGATCTCTGGCTTTCTTAAAACCATATGATGTTCTTTTATGTAAGACGCAAATGAGAAATTAAAATGGGCTTTTAAAGACGAAGTAGACAAGAACAAAGTAGTTGAGAAGAGTTTCTTTAGAAAACGCAGTAGAGAAACAAAAAGAGAACAAGTTTATCATCATCACCAGTAAAACTAGGGAAGCTGTTGACTTATTTGTGAGAGTATGATGATGGGTCAATGCATACACAAGAAAGATGGGAGAATTTAGCAAATGAGCTAAAAAGTTTTGAGATAAGTAAGTTCAATTGAGTTTTAAGTTCGTTTTACAAGTCAATTCATTGTGGAATTGGAATTACTTGAGAGATAAGATAAGGGGCTGAACATAGGAGAAATGTAGAGAAAAGAAGAGAGAAAAGATGAGGATTTAGTTTACTCGTGCGAAATAAATTTAAATCATCTTCTTCCCGTCTAAAGATTTTGCAAAAGTTTTGTTCGTTTTGTTGGAAATAATTCACGTTTTCAACAAAATATATTGAGATAGTAAAAAAAAATCCAGGCTATCATATATTTTCGCTGAACTTAACCAACGAAGTTGCCCCCTATAAACTTTAAAATTAAGTAAAAGACGTAGGCATATCAATCATATCATGTAAGTAAACTTTTTTAAATATGCATTTAAATCCACTAGAGTAATTTTCACCTGTAAAAATTTTGAATTGCAAAATAATTTACTTTTTAGCAACAACAACCTTAATTTAATTTATTTATACCTTCATATTTTTCCTATATGCGCATTTGGTTATATAAAACTCCATATTCACGCATGTATGTATGTAACTAACTACCCAGTTCAAGGGGAAAATTAGTACAAAAAGCTGTAAAGAAGGTCACACGCATTATAATTTAAATGGTAAACGGCAAAGAAAACGGCCGGTGCTGTACGTATTTTTTGAATCGAGATTCGACACAATTTGTTTTATAGTAAATGTTGGGAGTGGAGTACTTAACACATTTGGAAGCTAATAACGAATTGCTCATTTCCGTTTAGAAATTCGCATCGCATCGTTTGCAGCGGGTCAAGAAAAAAGGTATAACAGCCAATTTTACAATACATGTAGCAAATGCGTTCAAAATTGTATACTGTTTGTACTTTCTACCTCACTAGTATTTACCGGTAAATGACCGACTTTTGTTTACTGCCGCTACTATTTTTACTCACAGTGCATTTAACTCTAATGGTAATAGTGGTAATTTGAGAACGAACATTACTTTTTGCGAGAAAAAAATTGGAACAAAGAAATTGGCAATAAGAAATATTTAACTGAACGGAAAACACGGTTTATTAAGATAATTACTGTGCATTGTATGTATGTATTCCATGCTAAAATACCAATAAATTTTTTCCACGTTTTCGATAGTCAGGTAATATTTCTATTTCATGCTGACATTATCGACATTCTCGCCGTCACATTGTAATTATATCCGTCAGTTGAGCTGCTGAGTAGCAAAAAAAGTGAAGTGGTAATGGTTACAGTAATCATAATAATCATCAAATAATACGGTAATGTAAACGTATGGAGTGCTAAAGAAAATGAGTAGAGCGTATATTTCTCAACTCTTTGAGCTCTTTCTATTTATTAGTTTCCGTTTTGGCAAATGTGGATTGCGTTAGATTGGAGTGGCAGTGGTAACACAATAACTGTACATTAGAAAGCATATTACTGACATTGATGATGATAATGCTCTTTAAATTATTTTCCTTAATGAAAAAATGCTTTTTGAGTAGTAGTGTTAAGTCATCGGGATAGAGAAAGGCCAGTAAACTAATGAATTTGTAAATTGATGTGTGGGTGGATATTCTGTTGTTGTTTGGGTTGGTGATGATGATTACAGATTGGCATGACATATGAACTATTTTACGTATTTAAATGTGGGTTCTATATAATCATTATCATGTTTTAGTAATAAATATATAGCAGTCCAAACTATCAAAGTAATCGATTATGCCTGTTTGCATATATATCTGTATTCTGTAAGTAGCATTCATGTATTACTATGCAAATGCCATTAACATTTTAAATTGATTGTCGTAATTTTTATATCGTTATCTAGTGGTGAACAGATCTAGCACTCAAGATCAAAACAAAAATATGATTTAAAAATTCTGTTGATGCATAACTTATACAAACAAGCAAGTAGGTTGACATTTCACAAAACTCGATTAAATTTTGATGGAAATATACAGCAAGAAATAGTTGAAAACCACTTTTTTGAGTAATTTATTTGCAAGTAATTTTAGCACTTATTTTACATCTTGCTAAATAGTTTTTACCACATGACAAATATGAAAGCAGAGATCCAATTTTAAATTGATTTGGTTGTTTATTAACACATTTTTGGTTACGCAAATAATAAGGTACAAAACAGCTTTCAATTTTTTTATCATATATCACATAATGCAATGCCAAACCCTGCCTTCTTGTGTCTGCAAAATGTGGTCTGTCTACACAATCCTAAAAGTCCTTGCGATGGAGTTGTACTGTTTGTTTTTCTATTTTGCTGCCACCACCGTCGTAATTAAATATATGATTTTCTGCTACCTCAGCTATTGTTAAACTACAGTGTAAAATGTTTGATGTTTTATTATTGTGCAAGGTCTGCTGC
>JAQFXM010001685.1:0-29870 GCA_034693345.1 Entomobrya multifasciata | reverse complement strand
TTTGCTGACCAACGAACTCATCCAAGCAGGGACCTATATGTATCGATTGGTGAAATCAGATTTTGAAAATCTTGATTAGTTTTTGAGTTATCGTGCAGACGGACAGACAGACAGACAGACAGACGGACGGACAGACGACCCGACCATCCTGTATAACTTGCTTCGAAGTCGCAAGTTAATAAGGGGAACAGCTATACATTCAGCCATTTTTCTTCTTTAAAAAATGTAAGTACAGTGACTCAGCGAAAAATATGCTTTACGAGCCCGCAACGAGTAGTTCAGTTAGCACATATTGACAAAGAGCCAGCAAAGTCACTGCTGCTGCAACAATAACATACTTTAGACAACTTCTTTTTCCCTTCAATTTTTACTTCTTCGTGTGCCAAGCAGAGCAAAACCATACAAAAAACATGAATGTGTACATTCAAAAACCAAGTCTTAAGAAAAATGGACATTCATGATGATTTGTCTTCAATCCTATTTGAGACTTAAGTTTCGAAAAAAATAATGATGTTATGGTCGTATTTTTTCAGAAATTAGAAACAGCCTTGTTTGAAATGCAGTTAACTTGCTTTTGATACGCTGTGAGGGAAAACAACACTACTTTCTTATCAATCCCGTCGGTAATGTTGTGATGGATGCTATTACTACACATATTATGTTAACTTACGGTTTGTTTTTGTTACGCAGTTTTTATTAGTATCCCTTTCTTTTCTGGTAAAAAATGAGGAGTCAAGATGTACTCGAGTTAACATTCCTTTCCACTTTTTACGTTTAATGTTTTGACAAGTCATCAGCGTTTAAGATCTTTAGGAATTTAATGTAATTCTGCATGTGCATAAGATTCAATTGATAAATTAAACAGGTGAGATTTTTGAGATGTTATATATATATGCCAACCTGTACGTTATTCACCGAAAACCTAGTACTGTTTGTTACTGTTCTTGTAAAACAGATAAAAAATAGAAGGATTGTGTGTAAAAAATAAATTAAAACATGAAGAAATGTCGAAACTCAAAACGAGCACAGTTTACCTTGCAGGATGATTTTACTTAATCGCCAAATCAATCTTTTGAATTCGTACATCTTCCGAATTGTAGATAAAAGAGAATTAACAAAAAATTACATACAAGCAAGGCAATGCATGTCACAGTCACAGTACCCTCAAGTAAATCCTAAAGAGGAAAAGTACTTGAAAAAACACTTGGGACTCAAAACTCGCTGTAGAACCCGAATAAATATTGTTCAAGAATTCAAGATGGAGTCAAATAACTGAAATAGCTTGAATCGCTTGATCATAACAGTGCTGGAGAAAAATGGAGAATTTTTTAAATTGTAAATAGTAATAAATATTCAAATAGCACTAGAGTAAAATATTAAATCGATTTCTTTTCAAAAAACAAACAAAAATGTTAGTTTTTGAGAGTTAATATACAAGCATATGAAAACGAATAGTGCCTCCTAATACTTCACGTTGAATTTTGAAATCTCCAAATTCCTCGCGATAGCACAAGGGCCGATATCAATGAATCCCCTTCCAACTTTACCCCCAATAGGATAACAACAATGAAGGACCAGTTCTCAATTAAGAACGAAGTTTCAGGACTATAGCTCCCGAACAATGATGAAAAATAAAGATCAAAACCAAAAATGCTTCCAACTCCGGTTGCAATTGTTAGGACTTTTATTTCTCAAAGTTGGACCAGTTAGACAGACAACTGACCAACGACTAATACCAATTACAAAATTTACTCCCGTATTTATACGGTTTTCAGACAAAGAAAATATTGAAGTTGAAGGGACAAAGGAAAAGTTGAAATACAATAGGGGTCAAAGTGCAGCGGAAATGCGCATAAATAAAACTAAAGAAAACATCGAAATAATTTCTTCATGAAGTTGACAATTACTTCATGAAGAAAGCTAATCAAAATAAACAAATAACAACACAAGAAAATATTTTCAATTTAATTAATGGACAAAGCTCCAAAGTCCATATCCAAAGGTTCAAAGTCCCTTTCCACGGGAATAATGATGATAAAACACCACTTCATTCCCATTCAGTCTGCTGTAAACTACAGACTATAGACTAGATACACAGTACTCTTCCGCTTCCTTGCACGCACAAGTCATTGTACTATATAAATTGATCTACAATTAACTAACAATTAAATTTATGTAATTTTAATTCCCGAACTGTGCCAATTAATTTCAACCGTTTTGCATAAATTAGGAAAATTGCATAATTCCCAATAAAATTTTAAACTGTATCGGAATTTAGGGTAAACATTTCATGGAAAGTATGAATCATGAATCGCTATTAAAATGAAATGTAGTTTGTCTATTTACTGTTACTGTTCTATAAAATGAAGAGATTCCAAAAAAGTTGAAAGGGTAGTGGTCTTCCTGAAGCCTCTGCTTCTAGTCTTCCTTGTCTTTTTTATACTTATTTTGCTGACAAGCCAAAGAATTGGGGAATATCGAGACAAATTTTCCGAAAGACAGCGCCATACACAGAAAAAGCTGTTGTCATACAGCAGTCCTCTCATCAGCGACTAGCCGGCAGCTCCAATTTCCTTGAACTTGATTTGGACTCTCTCTCTCTCATTTAACTTGTCTATTTTCCTCATCAATTTAAATTAGTAAAAAATTTATATAATCACTTGATATTTTATATCCATTCATCTCATCTGCTACTTGAATGAATGGAACTAGAAATGCTGAGAGGAAAAAAAATTATAGCCATTTTTTAATTGTGTAAATGTTAATGGTCTGAGTGAGTGAGTGACGTGAACTGTAGTGGTGAATTTTTTAAAGTTAATTAGTACAGTAAACATATGATAAGGATAACAATAACAGCTGATCCAAAATATGACAGGATAAACAAAAGGAACGCCTTCAGTTAAATATTTTGACGCAAAAAAAGGTAAGTTTAAGAGATGACCTATTGTTTTGGTATAAATTGTGATGCACACGGAAAGGGATATTTTTTGGTGCTGGTTCTGTATTTTTAAATGCCCAAGTATACAAAACGAACATGAACGTTAACTATTTTCTTAATTGATCATCACAATTTGTGTTCAATTTAAATGGAGTGTGTAATTCAGATTGAATTTTTGTTTATATTTTTTAGATAAGCTGCTAAAGGTCCGTCTTCAGTGTCAATTACATCAACCAAAGAATAAGAAGGTGTTCACTGTCAACCTAAAAGATTTGAAATAAACTATTAACGAAAATCTTTCAGCAGTTTAGGACTACTCGCATCGTAAACTAATTTAAAATGGTATGATGATGATGCAACTATAATTTGTGTGAAATGTATTTATAATTAAGGAATTTTAACTATTGTATTGATTGTTGGTTGAATTGAATGTGTTTGAATTTTCTAGGATGTATTTTTAATGATATGTCGGAAGAAAACCACAATATTTCTAGATTCGAAAGAAGATACATCAGTTTTGGAATTGAAACGGATGATCGCAGGTATGTAGCTTGATTGAAGAATATTTCAAAGTGGGGAACTTAATAGGTCATGTATTAAATGATGACATGTGTGAATACTTTGTGAATTTTAGGAATAACGAAAGTGATGCCGGAAAATCAGCGTCTGTTCAAAGAGTCTAGTGAAATGAATAACGACCGTACTTTGGCAGACTACGGTCTCAACTCGGGCTCAGCTAAGCCACAGTGTCCTGCAACGATTGGTCTGGCTTTTAGGTAATTTAGACATTTTGGTTTCAATTTGATTTGAATTTCAATATTTTTAACTGATGTATCAGAATTAATATGCAAAATTGCTTCTTTTCTTGACAGAAACGAAAATGGAGACTGGGAAGACTTAGAAATCGCACCATTATCTCAGCCCCCAGAGCTTCCAGAAGTTATGAGACCGCCCGATGTGGCTCAACCAGAACAAGTGGCCTAAGATCAGTTTTTGATAATTTTAAGATATAAATGTGTGTATATGATAGTCTTTAAAACAAGGTGTCCAGTGAGTAGCTTATTTTTTAATTGGAATTTATGTCGAGTTTCGAGTTAAATACAAAACAGTTAACTTATCACATCAGATCCAAAAATCAATTCAGTTGGTTCTTTTTTCTCATTCTCGAAAGCAGATTAAACGACAACCAAAAAAATATTCTTTAAACTTTATCACTATTTAATGTACCACAGTACCACGACATTTTCCGTTCAATTAACTATAAAAAATGATTTGTGATTTATAAATGACTATTTAAGTTAGGAATTTTTCGTTTCGTTCTCTAATCAAAAATTAAATGGTGAAATTGCACCCGTTGATATGATAAGAAGATAGGTTAAGATTATAAAAATGTCTGTCACTTTCACGCAATGCTTCTCTTTTTTGTCAAAAAACCATGTAAATGATGCATAAGGATAGCATCGTTTACATTTATACTTATAACCGTGAGTACTTGATTGCCGGACATTTTGATCGTAATTAATTGAGCTATTTATATATAAAAATATTTGTCATTTGTCGTCAGAGATTTTTGTTTTACAAATAATTCAGCTCTGAATGGTGTTGCCCTTTATAACTTTCCTATGTAAACGAATGAACAAAATAGACTTCCTCTTCACCAACCAAAAAAGAATGATACAAATTTCAATAGACATTTATATGTTTTATGATATCAATTTTGCTCTCGTCTTAAATTCGGCAGTTTTAAAAATGTTGTGCTTATTAACTTTTGAAATCTCGTAACGCTCGTACACGTGAAAAATAAGGTTGCTCTGCTTAAAAGCTAAAAGAAAATTAGTATAAAATATTCAGTGTGTTTTTTTGAAAATTCTTCACAACATCGCGTTTATAAATTATAATTTATGTTTGAAAAGTTCAAACGAAGAAAAACAACAAAAAAGAATAAAAATTAACAATTTAACGTTTAAGATTGATTGTTTTGAGATACATTACTTTTATTTCTTCACCATCATTAAATTAGCGTCAAACCTATTGCCTATCTCTTCACTTTAGAGTTAGAAAGTAGTACAAAAACCTATCGTTATCATATATCATATCAATATCACTGTACAATCTTCTACAAAAACGACCTATATTTACAATACGTCCATTCAGTCCAGATCGACCAGCTTCCAAATTTAACGGGCATCAAACACGATCACTGAAAAATTAGATAGTATTCATATTCATTGATTAACTAACTGCATCACTGTCGTTTATACAGTTAAATTTCATACACCACACCACACCGGTCATTTACTTACATCGCTTTGTCCTCTTTTTGTACATGATACGGTATCCACATTCCCGACAACGGATGGGATCCCTGGACTTGATTTCGTTCTCGAAGTGACATTCTGCAAGCAAAACAATTAGAAGGACATTGACATTACATCAAAAATGATTAAAGACTCAAATTTTTCACGACACCACACGCATAAATTTTCATCATCGTCAGCATTACCTCCACAGATGTAAACCATCGGAGTTTTAGACGACATCTGATCCTTATTGCCCGACTGGGATTGACCTTGACTTTGTGTTGCCACTGGACCAGCGGAGCCACCCGCTTGACTTGGGCTTGGACTGTCCATCCTTCCACAAGTGACAGGTCACAACCACCACAACTTCAGATAAACCGATGAAAATTATCTACCAAAAAACCAAAGGAAAAATTTAATGATTACAATTAACAGTATTACAAGCATTAGCAAGTTTTAAATATATTTTTCCACTTACCAAATACTTTTCCAAAGACAAAAATACCAAAAACACTGCCAACCTTTTAAAAACTAATCTCTCAAATTTTTATCTGCTCATGTGCTCCTCTACACTGAATCGGTAAGTAGTGAATCTGTAAATAGCCAAAAAAGCTTACAACATATTCAGATACCCCAATACTCACTGCTTCCACACAGATGCATACACAAAGCCAACACACATGGTAGGCATATGACCACATGACATGCGAGACTTTGTGTGGTGGTATGTGCTTGTGCTTTGCCTAGTTGAATGAATGGATAATCCCCAACCCCAAAAGGCTTTACCTTGTTTACTTTGTCCAAAGCGGGAATGGTATCCTGCCACCAGTTTTTGTTGACAGTTGAATTTTCTTTGGCCGGACTCAGGCCCAGGCTCACATCTCATTTCATCTCCCACAAGACCACAACTAGTTGGTAGATGTTAATGATGGTGTGTAGAGGTATGCACCCAAATAGCACAATAATAGGTAGGTAGGATTTTTTTTTACTTAATTACAAACTGCTCATTTAATTTTAAGTATGAAAGAAAGTAGACTAATTGATTGTACATAGTCAAAAAAAAAAATTCTCTGTTCAGTTAAGAGAAAGTTAGCTTTTTTGAAAAGTTCAAGTCTATTTTGTTTGAAGATGAAAGGTAGTTGTGATTCAAGTGTTCCCGTGTCCGCCGTTTCCAGTGCTAAAATGTCGTCAAAGTTTGTAGACTTCATTCAATTGCCAGATCTCCCTGTAGATATAATTATATCTTATTTGGAAGATAAAGATCTCCAATGTTTCCATCAAGTGTCGAGATCATGGAAAAGTGCGTTGGAAAGTAGGCCAAAAGAGAATGAGCGGAGAAAGGACCTTGTCCAAACGATACGGGAAAACAAGGAAAACATCAGATCCAGAATTGGTCCAGATACTCCTCAGGTAAATGTTAATTAAGATTTCATTATTCTCTCTTCTGTGTATCATGTTTACATTATGTGTTTGGTTTAATGCGGACATTGATTTGTTTGTTTACATTTGGTAATTCAGTCAGTCATTAAAAGCTCATTAAGCATATCATTGTCATCGTCATCATCATTGACAGGTAGTTAAAATGTGAAATGGAACTCTCGTTGCACTTGTTAATCGGTCGTTGGGTAATAAAAGAGGATTCAATGACACTGATAATTGAATTATCGTAATTTGATATCATGTATCGGAATTTATGATGCAGTAAATGCAGTTGTCGTAATCTCTATGCATGTTTCGTTACATTTTATTGGTTTTGATGGTGCAACTGCAACATTACACTTTTAAGCCTTTTTGCTTGAGATAGATAAGTGTTTAAAATGAAAGAAGCTTTTTTCCTGCTTCTTGTCTTCTTGGAATACTAATATTAACCTTATCTTATCTTTAAGCTTATTTCCATCTGCATCTCGATTATCTTATCAATTTTAACTTGCATATGGCACGCGGGGCTGTGCTCTGTGTTTGTTTACAATTTAAAATATGGAAAAAGCATAGATCAGCCAATTTCCAAGTTTTAATAGTCTTTGGAATCAATTTGTATGTTTGTTGTACTACATTCATTCAAGTAGTCGTTTCCGTCTTTCTTTCGGTTTTAGCTGATGATGCAAAGTTTCGTCATTTCGCAAAAGTTATATTTAATTTTTATTCGAATGTTTATATTTATTGACGCACTATTTGAGTTTGTATGCAAATAAGGAAGGAAAAATGATTTGTCATTATCAGCTTTACACCTGTGACCTGCCTTGCCATTTGATTCGTTCATGTAATTACTCAGAACTAGAACTCCGGATCAAAACGAAAGTAGAAGTATTGACATTGGGATAGCATTTTTGTGCAAAATTTTCATAAGGCATTTCATCAGAAGCTGGGACTGGTTTCTTTTGAAGAAAAACTCGGTTACAGTTACAAAATTACAAGGTACATTACATTTCATGTGATCTAGTTTAGTTTAGTGGAAAAGTGTTTTGGAGGGATAAACTGCTTATTAATATCATCAAGAAATTGCGTATGCATTTCACATACGCATTCATTTCTTCATCGTCGTCTTAAAATTTTAGATTTAAGGGCTATTACTTGTGTTTTGTATATCTCATCATATGAGTTTATGTACTTGTTGTTTTGTTGTCGTTTTTTCTCAAGAACTACTAAGGTTCATCCCCTTTCCTCTCAAATTCAATAGACACACGTCCATGTTCATGGCATGGGAAGCCTCTAGATTTTGTCCGTTAATGAACCCATGCATTTTCATGGGAAAGGGAAAAGGACCGCTTGTTTGATATTGATAGAAAATGTACAAGGGATGATACGATTATATCATGTCGTGTGTGTGAAGGCATGCATCCCTTTTCTCCATCTCGTTTTTATATGAGACCGTTTACCTTTTCGTTATCCAATTTTTTTCTGAAGCCTGTCTCACATAAATAGTTGCAGTGCAGTCTCAGACACAACAATGGATGGCATACCTACACTGCATACTAATATAAATATATTCAACTTAATAATGGCCTGGCCTGCTGGCTTGGTCCCCCAAGTCCCAAAAAACGATAAGAAAAAAAGTATAAACATTTTTATATTGTCAGGCCAGACACATGTAGTACTGCGTTGCGTGTCTAACTTTGTACGTCATATTGTGGTACTGGGACGGGCCGAAAAAAATGAATAAATGAATCGTTTCATTTACGCTCTAAATATTTGGTTGCTGGTGCTGGTGGACATGAATAACATTTCACGTTTTTCCACATGATCCCTCATATCCTGCCATTTTTTGTGTGTGCTTAGATGGAACTGGAACCGCAACTCTTGGTGGATGGAAGGATGGAGGGGACTTCTTTGCTAGATTGGATATGTGTTATTAAAATGCATGGCATGATATGATAAGAATATGTAATAGAATTAGTACTAGTTTCATTTTCATTGAATTGCAAAGTAAACAATTTTTCTTTACTGGGTATTGGTTTGGTGCAGGCCAAGCCAGGCAGGTATTCAAAGTAGAAAACTATGGTATGAGTATGGTAGTTTGTATGTAAAATTGAAATTGTTTCTCTTCACCTTCGCCTAGATTCATATTCAAGTAGAGAGAAAAAGAGCATACAAATTTATTGGGTCTATCCATTGATTGAGAATTTTCATTTTTGACTATGGGTATTTTTATGGCCTTGGATGTGTCTGTCCGTGTCCATGTCTTACAATGCCCCAGTCAAGTCAGTAGAGAAGAAAATTAAGAGACTTTTTGGAATCTCGTCTTTTCTATTCAGTCCATCAGTTATTGTACGCATTTAGACAAAACCAAGATCTCGTCATATATTTCTTATCATTTACATTCAATTTTACATGTATGTACCTATCCTCTATCTCTCCATACTGCTTCTCTTTCTTTCAAGTTTGTCAACGGCTATCACGTACCAAACCACCGACTGCACTGAATCAACATGAAGATATCTAGAGTCAACAGTTGGTCAGTCGTCAGTCCACTCTGATTTTATGAATCTGTGAAACTTTGTTTGAATGATTGGCCAGAACAGCCGTTGTTGAGTTGATACGCAGGAATTTTTTTGCGGTTCTTGATAAAGAGGGATTTTGGCGAGTGGCAAGATTTTGTTTAAAAAAATATATCTTTGCAAATTTTGTGATGTTTATACAAGCATACAAGGTAGGTTTTGGGGTACCTTAAACACAACATGGTTTAAAATGATTTAGCATGGATTTTCGATATTATGTAACATCAGACATTCAACAATGTAATATTACAACAATGTTTTCCAAGAAGAGCTAACACATTTAACATAGCGTATAGCCATTTTATGATGGGGAGTACTGGGGGTAACATTCATTGTTGGAGCTAGAAACATCCCTGTATCTTTTGGTTTGATTGTTTACCATTATTTCCTGACCTGCTCCATTCCTGCAATGTCATGATATGTTTCTGTCCTTTTTCAAGAAAACATTGTATAAAATTGGTTAAAATTTCAAGTACGAAAACAAGTACACGCATTCATGCCTACACATACGTTCCTTACACTAAGTTTTCATTGTTGAACTGGGAACCTTTTCAATGTGGTGGTATGCCTATACCATACTGAAACACATACAGATAAACATGATCACTATATTTTGTTTTCATTTCACACTCTTTCTCCGTACCAAACCAAACCACCATTGTCGCATGAATTTTATGTACTTGTTCACATGTTATTACCTATTTACACATTATGTAAGGGAATGCGTGTACGTACGAACGAAACCCCTTCTCCGTTTGCCTCCTTCCATTATCCTCTGAAAAATGGTGCGTAGGTACGTCAACAAGCTGCACAAAGTCGGTTCTTTTGTTTTCAGAGTGGATTAACACTAAAATTTAAGCGAGAGCGGACGGTCTACATAACATGCTAGATTATGGATATGATGAAGTGAATGCTGTTGGTACACAAAGAGTTTTTTGGTGTGGTGTAAGCTTAACTTCAGCAGAAGCATTAGCAGCTCTTCTTCTTCCCTCTTGTTTTTCTTTATAAATCCATTTTTATTTTTAGCATTCCACAAAAAAGTAATTATTTTTTCGGCATAAGGCAGTCAGTCAAGAGGTCAGGAATTAAGTAGAGGGTTAATGGATAATGGAAATTGGGAATTTACACATTTTGTTGTTTGTTTTGCTATTTGTTCTTATCACTCCAGTCGCCTGTCGTCTACCTGTCAGTTAGAATGAAGCTAAGTTAATTTTTTTCTGAGGAAAGTGTTAAGTTGGAGTTCACATATTTGAATTTAACTGTGTGTGTGCCTTCATTTAAGCTATTATGCGTACTGCGTACTCACTCACATAATCCAACATCCAACTCGCATATTTTACGATATTGACAAGCTTATAGCTTAAAAATCCCAATTTAAGGCGAAACGTTATCGGCAGTTTTTTGTTGTTAATTTCGTCATCAGTTAAGCGGATTTTAAATATTTAGCTGGAATTTCGATCGTCGTTAAAAAAAGTATTTAATACAAACATGGGTTGTTATGAATGGAGTTCCGAAGCTGTTTGTGATGATAATAATCGTAATGTGCAAACAGCAACAGCTACATTCATCAGGGATAGCACCAACAGGACAGCAATCATTTTGGTATGATTTTAATATTATGTACTTTTGTACCTTAAAACAACATATTTGTACAAATAATCCGTAAGGGTAGTGGCTTCCAGTTCACTAGTTAACATTTTTTTCCCTCCGTTAAATCTCCTTTTCATATGGATATACATACCAAAACTAACTATCATCATTGCTCTGGTATAGTGGGATGCGATCCTTTTGATCATAATATTAATGCATGTCATCGTGTTACTTGTCAACATTACACTACTGACAGTAATAAGTAAGCGAGGACATGGTTCAATTCTCAATCGGCGGCTGCTGAAAAAGCGATCATTAGTGTTTGCTGATAGTCTATCATGAACTTTGTTTGACTGACTGTTGCACATGTTGCCGTCGTCCTCATTCATTCAAAATAATCAGTCATCAATGATTATCATTATTCTTCCTCATTTGTTAAGCACAACGACAAGTGTGGTGCGTATTCCATGAAAATCGATCGTTGGTCATCAATGAGTTCATGAGTATCAGATCAGCCTTCCTTGCGATTTGAGATGTCACCTCTATTTGTATGGAGTGTTTGGGAAAATGGGGTATATTTTATTTTTAAAGCTTATCTACTGCATTGCAACAGCTTAACAGCTGCATTGTTGACAAATCCGGTTGGCTGACCTAACCTGTCCGCTTTTTTCTCTCGTGCAAACTGTATAGTTTGACAGAGAAAATGCAGATTAATATATTTGCATTTCGTTTTGCAATGTCCATAGTCCATGTTGATGGCGGGTACATCTTGTTCGAGAAATGAACGAAACATCATAATCATATTTAATTTCATTGTTCATATTTTAGCAAATTTTCGTAATGTTTTAGCTTAATTGCATATGAGAAACTGTAAAAGTGAAAGGCAACTACTGTCTCATCATCATAATGCGTCATTTAAACAACTATTACACGACTTTGCGTTGTTATTACGAAAGAAATCGGCGCTGTCGTTAATTTTCAGGCATATTATTTCATGATTGCGTAAATTTTGCATATCTGCTTTGTTGGGCTCTAGTTTAGTATGGTACCGGTGCAGTTTGGTAGTTGAGTGGTGATGATGATGCTGGTTTGTATACGCACACGCTATCAATACAATATTTAGACCACAGCGTTTTTGCAACGCACTTTGATTTTACTTTTCCAATCGTGAAAGGCAATGTAAATCTCACTGATCAAAGCAAGTACTATTGTTCAAGTTAAAGTAGTACAATAGGTATTCAAAAACCGAACAAAATCATTGAGAAAACTGAGTACAAATAGCTCCTATAAAATGGTTGTCCGCATAAATCAAGTTCATATTGTTTTGTTTTTAAATCTGGGACAAAATGTTTTTGACTGTAAATAACATTTTAATTTTTGATCTAATTCTCCAGGAACCTACTCTACCTGCGTTGGCGCAACGTGCCATAAGGGAACGCAATTCTCAGGACATTGCTCTCAAGAAGATAGGCAATTTCACCAACATGGCTCTCATGGAATGTACGAATCAGTTTGAAACTACACCTACCTCAACCTCAGTCACAAATGCGGCATCAGCCGTCTCAACCCCAGTAGATACTAACTCATTTTTAACGCCAACTTCTCATTTTGTATTTCAGGATTTCCAGAAGGTAAATATCATGAAACATATTTATTTGTACTTAAATTTTATGCAATCTATGGTTTGAATTTTCTAATGAAAATATGGTTGCTTTCCAATTGTTTAGGCTGAAGAAAGCTTGACACCTGGACAAAAGCTTTTCCAATGCCGGAAGTGCCGTGGACCAGTGCCTTCCCCAGCAACCCCAGTTATGGACTCCAGGGATTCTTCAAGACGTCACTCTCAACCCAACCGGGTTAAGCTAATTTCAAGACTGGAAGGAGAAGACTTTATTCATTATCCACCACATTTGGAAAGTCCGCAAAAGCGGGAATGCAAGAAGGCGAAGACACTTTCTTCAGTGGACCTCTCCCCAATCCCTTACATGTCACCAGCAGTCACGGTTGCCAGTTTGGGGGAGAAAATGAGTCACAGTTTAGTGTTATCGTCACCTTGTCTTACCTCAGCAGCATCATCGGATATCAATGCATTACCTTGCTTGTCGTCACCAGGAGAATACAACC
Organism: Entomobrya multifasciata; assembly: GCA_034693345.1. Classification (NCBI taxonomy): domain Eukaryota; kingdom Metazoa; phylum Arthropoda; class Collembola; order Entomobryomorpha; family Entomobryidae; genus Entomobrya; species Entomobrya multifasciata. Next base: position 16,923 of record JAQFXM010001685.1, on the reverse strand, counting down.
CAGTCAAACGATCAACATCCTGTTCTTCAATTATGGCTATTGACCTACCTCAAAAACTCGGAGAGGTTTGTAGTCCAATTGAACTGAACTTAAATGCAAGTGGATTAATGGATAATGATAACAGCTCCTTCTTCTCCCATCATCATCACGGCTTATCCAGTGTGGATCTTTCTGATAACAGCCTAAACTGTTCACGAAGTTGCTGCTCACCTCGTCGTATTCACCATAGTCAACTGCACTCATCACACTTTTCCGATTCTGGTTTAAGTTTTGAAGGAGATTCTTTAGATTCAAGTGTGTTTGGTCCTAGAGATTACTATGAGTTTGCAAATATGATTCCCTCTCCTGTGGTGCCTGTAGCTTCGTCACAATTTGGTCAAGATCTAGGTTATCATCATAATAGTAGTGCATCAATTGAAAGGGGAAGGGATGCAGTTAATTTTTCCGATGGCGCACTTAGTCTTTCTAGCTACAGTCATTTGCATAGAAGCGATCACAGTTTAGACTTTAATTGTAATAGTATGCATATAACTGACAATGAACCAGTTATATCCTCAGAAGATGTGCTAGAATGTCCGAATCCTAAGTGCGGCTTCAGATTTTGTTCCAAGTGTGAGGAGAGTGAACACCCAGGTAGATCATGTCACATGGTCAGTTCAGATCAATTTGAATCATTTGCAAGTTATGAGAACAGTAGTTTCGGCGGAGATAATATAAGTAATATTAGCTCCAGTGGCAATACAAAAGGTAGCAATAAGAAGAGTAATGTTAGCAGCAGCAGTGGTAAGAGTAATAAGCATAAAAACCAAAAGAAGATTCCACTTCGTCGACTAGCAAGACTGTAAACTTAAGTTTTTCATTCATGTTTGTGTAAACAATTTTTTCTTGTATCGAAGTTTTAAATATGTGATTTTAATTTTTAATTTGGAACTATGCTATCAAAATTGTTTAAGATTTATATGATTTGCATGCACGACTTTTGGCACGGCATGTAAAACTAATGTGATGTTTTCAGTACTTTTAGCGCAATTTTTATGTCTTTTTTCACTATCATTCCGCCATTTGTATTTGTATTAATTTTTAAGAATGAAAATTTTTCATGATGTCAGTTTTAATTTTTGGGTACACAGACTGTCTTTAATTTTACCAACGAACAAAAACGAACTTCAATGATGCAATGCATTCATTCATACATTTTTAACGATTAAACTAACATTAATAAAGTTTTTTTCGTACAAATATTTCTCCTGCTTCTGGTTTCAACCAATGTCAGGACAAAATGTCAACCTATTACGCTTATTTAATGAACAGAGTTTGTGTCAATAATGCTCAATGCTCTCTTCAAACAAAAAATAGGAATGATACTTAATTTACAAGAAGATAAATAAAATGAAACGGATATTTTTAAGCCAAACCTATTCACTCACAAGTATGTGTACAATTTACAAGAATATATATATGAATATGAATGAAATGAGTACATTAATGTTACAGCATGAAAAATATGAGATATATGCTCAGGAAAAAAAATGTATGTATGATTTTAAAGAAAAAGAAATATAGATTTATTTGGAGAAAGAAATGGCCAATTTTTAATACAAAAGAAACCCCAATACGCTTATATAACTTTCAACAGTTTCGTTGAGCCAAACAAAGTAGAGATTTTAGAGTTTTTACACTGAATATAAAATAAAAAATGTACTATAATGAATATAATATGATATATTAATAGGTAAGTTAAGATAGGTAAGTTATATTATTTTATCCCTCATTATATGTACAGTGAAATACATTTGAAAAAAATATATGATTTAATTAAGAAACAATAGATTTATGTAACAATTACAGTAAACTTGACCTGTTGCATTAAAATATGTCTATCATGTTTATCAACAAACTACAAAAAAAAACTAAAAAATAATAATTTTTATGACTTTATAACATCTTATTTTATAATATCTTATGTGTTCTCTCTGGAAAGAATACGCTTATTGAAGGAACAACTTTTAATTTGTAGTTTGAATAAATATATATTAAATAAAAGTCTTACAAATGATGTATTAAACTTGTAACTTAAAATATAACTTGTGTTTCTGAGCCAAATTATTATATTAATAATTGCATAACTTTTTGCCAATTACCTGGAATGAGCGAAATTTCCTTCTTTGTTATTTGCATGCTCAGTCTTTCAGGGGTGGAATGATTCATAATTCACTTTGTTCTCACAGTATCTGTAATCAGGATAAATCACAGAAAACGAAGAATAATTTAATCAGTCGTAGTTGCATTTCATAATTAGTGTTTTTGAACAATTTTAAAAAGTCCTTACCTATTCATTGAGCAAAACCAAGTCTAGTTCGAACACAAAAATGAAAGTCCCTGAGAAACTCCAAATGCTCCATTAGAATCATGACAAAAATTCATAAATAATTTTATACATAATCTTCTGTCCGCTGAGATATAGATCAAAAAGTTGTGCTATGTTGTAATTATATCGAAGAATCTTTTTCTTGAAGAAGACGAAAGATTTTCTATTTTGCCGTAAGCGCATGATTTCCTGTGGTTTTGAAACAAAAAATTGGTTTGATTATGAACACGCAAAAAAACAAGAATATCATAAGAACAGCAATATAAAGGTAGATGGAAATGATTTATTGGGAATAATTACAGTGTTCACAATACCCCATATTTGTTGTAATTTGTTGGTAACAAGAAAATTGGAGTCGGCTAAAAAAGAGACCGAAGAAAAAGAGAAAAATATACAGTGAAACAGCCATGCCACGCCAAAAAACTACGTGAGAGTTAAGTTGTTGGTGTGCATGTGGTGGACGTGGACTTCCCAGTGCAGTTCACAAGCAAGGCTTGGTTTGTTGATGTGATTCATCACTTTGAAGATGATGATGACTTGTCTGCAAAATATTTATGTGCAATTCAAGTCAGAAATGCCTATACACACTTGGCTTTACACAAAAAAACAACACAGTAAAAACTAACTATTTCTTTCGTGTTGACTTGTTGTTTGCTTCGTCACTTAAATAAAATGGTCCACCACACACAACGAAATGTAGAAAAAAACTGAAATGGAAATGCACCGCAGCGAAGAGCGTTTAAGGTACAGGAGGAGCTCCTTGGGCAGGAGCCTCCTGTCCCGTAAAAAGACAGGCACTGAATGAGTTCAGAAATGGATTTGCAGCCATTCTATAAACTAGAAAAGAGGTAGAAAGAAAAGAAAAACGGGCTAATACACAATTTTAATTTTTCACTATCAAAATATTGTCCCAGAGTGAGTGAATGAGTCAAAACCGATTAGCTTTTATAGAGGTATTTATGCATAGAAAAATTCAACGTAAGATCAGGTCAGGTTTTTTTTCGCATGCATCTGCATCGCATCTCGCATCGCGAATATTTTTAATGATGTACCCGTATCATTGCTGAGTTGTGAGCTCATCTTATTTTGATTTGACTTGACTTTTGCGAAAGAAAAAAAAGTTTGCTTTGTACATAAAGTTTGTTGTTTTAGCTTTCATAAAAAAAGAACAAAGCGACAATTACACATTTCACTTTTAGTTATTTTCTTTGATTTGATTGCGCAATGGAAGTATGTCTATAATGTAAATTGTAACCAAACAAGCTCTCTCCTCGTCACTGGAAAATATTCATTTGAAAAAAATAAGATGCATGTATCCATCCGACCCTGCCTTCTCATTAACCCTTTTTTCTCTACCTTCAAGTTTATTCAAACATTTGCCTACATGAAAATTCGATTTATGCAACTTTGTGTAAATTTCAACATTTCAAGATCCCCGTTTTAAATTTTTGATCATTAGAAAAGTTTAAGTGCTACTTGTCTTTTCTACTAAAATCGCTACTTGAAAAGTAGCAGCAAAACAGTTTTACAAGTGGCTTTTTGATTTTGATCATGATCAAATGATGATCATCATCATTGGAGCTACGCGTCTAGAATATTAGAAACACTTGAAGAAAATTTGGTTTAATTTTAAAAATCATAATAAGCAGTCATGAAAATGCCTGGCTTGCTTTTTTGTCCTTTTATCACCGATTAAAAGTTAATTAATGTGCACCTGAGATTAGGATCATATTACTTTTATAGGATCAGTTGCAGTTGAGTAGCAGAACGAATCTTGATTTGAAAGACTGACTGATACCCAAGTTGAATTTTTAACAATAACAATTAGACAGAACCCCTCTAGTCCAGTCACGGTTTTTGTTGGAGAAGGTGTATTGAAGAAGTGGCAGAAAATAAAGAAAATGGACGGCTTCATTTCAAGCTGTGCGGATATATGCTAATGAGTAATGAGTGCCTTTTTTGAGCTGAGATGAAAATGAGAGAGAGAGATGTATGTAGTATTTTTTTTACTGCAAAAAACGTCAAATGTGTTGGTTTGATAGATGAGTAGTAGTATAGTAGCTTTATTTGCAAGTTATTTTTTTTTATGTGGCGGCGGCTTCAGTTCATCCTTTCCGTAATAATTACTTATTGATCTGATCAAGTTTATTTTTGGTAAATCAGTATATGCGCTTACATTGCATTTAATTTTGCAAAAAAATAATGGAAATGAATGACGTATCTTTAATTTGTTTATTAAAACGTTACCAAATTTCATTATCGTCAAATCAAACTTTATTTTTATGTTTTTGACAACACGTTATTAATATTAAATTAAACATGTACATCATTATAATCATATATTTCTAGCTTTATTCTTTGATCGTCCAGTAAAAAATATTCACACAAAAAGAAAGATGAAAGCAAGTTATTTTTTTGAATTATTCACCGCTATATAATGATAGGGAAAGATATATGAATGATAATGAAAACAATACAAAAAACAGTCATAAACACTTGAAAATGTATAAAATTGTAACAATTAAAAAAGTGCAATGCAATCATACAAACAAAAACAATTAAAAAAGCATCTTACACAAAATGGTTAATAATTAATTGGTTGTTGGTGCCGGTGGGTGGGTGTTTGTCTGTGTGGAAAGGGATACAGAAGCAGAAAAGCTACTTAAATTACTAAAAAACATGTAATTAAATTACAATTAAATATTTTATAATTTTTCAGTACTTTTCTCTGAACCACTAATGGACTATGGATATATTTTTAGGCACATGCAACAAAACGCAGAGCAGCAAACAAAAAAAACACGGTAAAAAATAAGTTGCCCGTTTTTTACCATTGACTTTTGCTAATGTATTAATTAAATGTACAAAATATTATGGCGTGTGTTATTTTCTTAAAAACAAAAATTACACTATTTAAAAATGTAAATTTATCGTCAGTGTCAGGTCAGAGGTCACGTGACGTTAAATAATTAATGTAAAATGGTAATAAAAAAGGGATGGGTGACTAAAAAATGAGGAATGCAGGGTATTTTTTTGCAAAGCGTTTTTAGCCAAAGCCAAATGGATACGCAATGTAGCCAAACAGGGTGGATAATCTGTAGCAAAACATGAAAAAAACAAAAGACACAAATTTCAATTTACAATTTTGAGACATGCATGGTTAAGGATATATGTATGTAGGTAATTAAGTCATTTTGTCCAGTTTGGATAATTTTTGGCCATACAAATTTTTATGAAACTTTCTAAAATTTATTAAGTAGTGACCACCGGCTCTTCTTTGGTAGTATCCAAAATAGTTTGGTTTTTTTAATTAGTAAACTTACGCTGATGAAATAGTATCAATAATTCGGGTGAAACTACTTTGTGGCCGTTCTGATAGTCCACCTCTGCTTGTTCTGATGTGAACGGGACGAGGTTTGCATAATTCTTCCCTGGCATGACTTTTCCCTGAGCGAGCGTCGCACAGCAAACGCTGGACACATTCATCATCGCAGTCTGGGGCGACTGGAGAATTTTTGTTGTAAAATCTGGAGAACATAATTAGCAAACAGATTATTAAAATTTCTCAATTACAGTAAATAAATTTGGAAAATCGGTGTTCCGTAATTAGTGTATGCATACCTGTAATACATATTGAACAATCGCTTATTCTTGTACATGGACATAATGAGATCATCCCAAGCCCCTGGATTTAAACTAGTCATTCCATAAGCCTCTTTAGCAGAGTAAAGTTTAAACCAGGCCAAAGTTGTAGCTCTCATCCTGTTCGCGTCTGATAGGTCAGCAATCCACGTTTCGTGATCAACAACAGTCTGTGTAATAAAATGTAAATTTTGCATTTAAAATCCTCCAATATCAAAATTGTTTAATTTCACAAAGTAATTCACTGAACTTACTCTCGTCGAAGCCGAATAATCTCCATCAACATAATAGATCCTATATCCCGGGTTCAAATTGTAGTAAGGAGTCACCGAAGGTCCAACATAAGCAATGCTACTAGGTCGATATGGTTCTTCAGCAGGATAGAAGAGTTCCAGCTCGTCATAATGAGTGTGCCCGAAAAATTGAGCAGCGATAGTGCTTTCATATCTGTGCATAACGCAAAAAAATTATATTATATTTCTTAAAATTCTCAGCAGGTACAATGTTAAGTACACAACCTTAAATTCTTCATATTTTTACCTTGAAATAATTTGATAATAATTTCTGGACCAAGTAGCCATACAGTCAGCATGGCCTGGAGGGATATGTCCAATAATATGTACTTTCTCTCCAGCAAACTCAGAAGACTGAAGCTCGAAAATTAGCCATTTTAGCTCTTCAGCTGGATCCGTACTGTTTACCAGAAGCCACCTACAAATTCATATAAGTACACATGTAAAATTGTTCCCCTAATTATCTTCCTATTAATTACGAGATGTGTATTGATAAAGTTTTCTTACCAATTCTTGTTATTGCAGTAATTAGTGTTAATTGACACCAACTTAAATCCAGGGCTGATCATTGTTGAGTAATAAGCTCCCTCTCTGATTGTCCTGTACGTTGTTTCCGGTAGCCATCTTGACCAGTCCTTTTCCAATTCTGAGTACAACCAGTCAATATTGAATTTCGAGCCCTTGACCCATGGTGGCGCAAAGCTATACAACGAGAATAAACATTATAAACCAATTCCGTTAAAATTAATTACCTAATTAACCCTTATTTTCTTTAACTGTTCACCCTTAAATCATTTATGTTTTTATGCACATGATTTGAGGCTGGGAATTACACAACCTAGTTTTTACTTTTATCACAGATGTAATTAAAATCAAGATTCTTTTCCCACAAAATGAAAATAAAATTTTCCTGTGTTTTTTGCACCTCCGCTCCGTCCGACACCATACAAGCATGCACGACAGTTATGGGTGGTGTGCATGACATGATTTGATTAAAATCAACATAAACCGTATCAAAACATCGAAATGCGAACTCTTTTTACTTTTTATTTCATTTTCATTATAACGAAAGGAAAAATTGCAGTTTGCACTTGATAATTTTACATTGCAGTGATCATCATTTATTATTTGATTCAGTTTTTACTGTCACTTGATCATATCATATCATTAAGCTCTGTATTAAAAAAAACTTGTAAACGCTAGCATGCAAGTTGACTTGACATGAAGATCATACAAGGTGTAGTAACACATTGTCAGAGGATTTTACTCAACGACACCGTTCAGGAAACAATGAGGTGAGTTTGAAAAAGTATGTTTCAATGCCACATTTCCCGTGCATAAAAGCCATGTATCAGAGCACATTCATCATTTTCATCCTGCTTGTCAAGTTGTTCTTTTGAACATGCAAAAATCGAGAGCACAAGTGAACTTGTAACAATAAACATGATTACACATCACGATGCGGTGCAATGATAATGATAACTGTGAAGCATGAGAACTGAAAACTCTGCCAAGAAATGAATGACGCATTGGTGCAGTGGTTGGTGGTGATGCGATATTGTAACAACTTTCATTGTTACCATTTATTGTGTTATTATTTACCTATTCACAGGCACGCTCTCGTGATTACCCAAAGCCGGAAAAATTGGGATATGAGGAAAATACTGAGTGAGCATGTCTACTGTATCCCTGATAACTTCAATATTTCCCATGTGAGTCTGGTTCCATACATCATGAGCCGGAATGTCTCCAGTCCAAATTATATAGTCCACGTCGGGATGCGCTCTGCTAATATGATCAAACATGGATTCCATTGTTTGACGTGGGGTATCACATTTCCGGTAATCTCCCCAGATGCCTGCTCCGAGGTGAGGACGGGGTGGTTTAGGACCACTTGTGATGCGACAGCATAAAGGCTCATTACACTCAGCGTTTGAACCTGGTTCGTAGAAAGGATCCCAGTGGGTGTCCGAAATCTGGAGCACTTTCAGTTTTGGGGCTTCAGGCTATTTAAGAAAAATGAAGTTAGAAAAACATGATTAAAATTAAATTGTCATATAAATGCACTAACACTTTTTCATAAAGTCATTTTTGTAGTCATCTCATCTTTTACACCTGTACAAATCACTTGTGAGTTTTTTTTTCTTGGCTCACACCCCAAGTCAAAAATTTCTATTCACATTTTCAGTATACTGAAGGTACTATACATTTGAAATACAATGTGAAAAATAAATGGTTGTGGTCGTTTGTAAGGTTCATGGCTCATAGCTGTCAAAAATATTTGGGTTAAATCCAAAAATCTGTAAATTTACAAGGACTACGTGTACAAGTCACTAGTACAGTGTGAAGTTCAAGATTTTCTCTATCTCTCTTCAAATCTCATACCCTCACACAAAACAAAGCGACCTTCATTTTTCTCATCTTGTACAATATTTTTCACCTGCTTTGTTCTCTTCTCTTGTTCACCCTTTCCAACAAAACAACTTCCTCCTTTTAAAAGGGACTCTCGATCTTTTTGGGTTGAGAAACGGTATTTATGACTTGAAGTATTCTTTATTCTTGAAATTACATACCTCTTTTCCTAACTATACATTTTGTCCCTCTACTTTTATTTTATAAACTTGTTTGTACAAAATATTTTTGTCGTATATTGATACTTATTGTACTTGATATCTTGAAGATTACTCAGTGGTCATTTTAATACACTGCTTACCTTTGGTTCAGGATATCCTGCAAATGGTGGCTTTGGAATGGGTGGGAAGGATACGGTCCACTGCATTGCTGGTGTGATCTGACTACCGCAACTCTCCCCCACGACTAGGGCACATATCTCATTACTACTTAGGATCACTCCTTTAAGCACCTCAACGACCTCGTCCTTCATTTCAGTCACATTACGCCAAAAAAAACAAGGAAGGGGAAATTACGGAAGAGAAACCGAGAAAATTGGATTTTGAAATGAAAAGAAAAAAAAATACAATTTAAATTTCATTTGAATGGCAATATCAACTATTGACCACATCAAAATAATGCATTATGGTTTCAAGCTTCATTGTATCTCTGCATCTTTTCAATTTCAATTGAACATACCACATAAAGGTTGATAATTCCTGAACAGACTCGAGAAGTTTGCATCTTAAGATTAACACAAAGCTTGACAGCGGCATGAGCTATTTCCTGGTTTGTCCGTCCGCTATTCACGTAATGAAAGAGAAGACCAACTCCTACAGAAAAAAAACACATAATCAGTGTGGTAAATTATCCGCATTGTAATTTTTATTGCATGACACTTCCTTATCAAGTATTGATTTCACAAGTAATTTTAAAAACTTAATGAATTTTTAATTTCAAAATGAAAGGATTAAAAATTGGCTTGGCATGTCATGCAGTTCAAACACGTGCCTTGTAATAAAAATCAATACTTTCGTTTTAAATTAATAATTAGAAGCTTTTCAATACTAACCTGCTCGACAAGCCGTGCAACTAACTGACGTCATGACCGATGTTTCAATTTCCCTTACAACCCTTCCCAAATCCAGTACCTTAGTAAACCTTGTAAATATCGATGAAAATCCATCCATGGACCTTCCTGAAGATCTTCCTTCACCTGGACTTCCCAATGTTAAATTAGCCATTACGTCAGTAATTTGGTCAATCTCTTGATCCGAAACTTCTCCTTTGTCTATTCTTTTGGTAATATTTCTAGCATCTTGAATTCTCGTTTCAAGTTGAAGTCGTTCATTTGCCCGAATCCTGTTAATTCTGGGGCGCACATATGAAGTTCCATTTCCTCGCCTTCTTCTCTCCTTCTGCCTTTTGTCCAGATATCTCAATGCCCTTGCATAGACATCTGTCGTTGTTTCCGGAATGTTTATCTCTGAAGCCAGGGACGACGGAGATGACGACGATACTTCAATATTTTTTGAAGGTGGGGATAGCGTGGAATTCGGCGAAAGTATGGCTAAAGCTGCTTGGAACGCTTGTGAAATTGATTCCACCTCAGAAGTAGCCTTCGGCACTTCAGAACGCACTGAAAACAATTAAAAATCATACAAAATTAAATATTTATGTCATGTCATATCATCACACACTTTTATTTGACACAGTGCCTAGCATTCTTCGGTGCAAATTTAGGTCGGACAACGGCAGTGATGAGATGAAAATGATGACACCCTCAGGGAAAATACCAATCATTAAATTATGCACACATTGTTTTTTTAAATGTGCACATCATCTGCAAGTTTTCACTGAATATGTGAATGTGACTATCTACCATTATTATTACCACACCAGAATGGTGACAAAAGTGCAATGCAATGGACCGATGCGGTGATGTGATCATGATTACCGTGTAAAGTAGGTAAATCTTGTGAGTATGATGTGATTGATGTGCAATTTCACAACGATTAATTTTTAGTCCGTCTCATCGTGATCCATTTAACTTTCGACTGCATCAAATTTAAAATGCCGATTTAAAATGTGAAGTATGTACAGCCACTCATTACATTGTTAAGTCAAGTGTGTATGCAATATGTAATACTTAATAGGTACATTGAGCAAGCGAGCACAATTTAAACAATGAACAAAAAGATGGGACAATCGGTCATGTCATCATTGGGATTGATTCTACATGTAAACATGTACATTTGGTTATGTGCTTGTGTGTCACGAGACGGTTTTCCTCATTGACACAATTTTAGATATTTTTTGTTTACGCTTTTCCTCGTCACCTAAATTATATCATAACACCGCGCACCGAATGCGATTGTTGTTCAAAAAAATAATCCCATTATTACCATCAACCATCATGCCGTAGACCAGACCACTAGTTTTACCACCTGAATTCATGCATTGCAAAAGTTGCAAGAATAAATTGATAAAGTGATCTTGGAAAATTACAGAAAAATTTTCTGGTCCTGGCCTAACCCACAATTAGGTAGTAGACGGTTAAGTTTATAAAATGGTAACATCTTGTGATACATTACTTGGCTCAATTACACTTTTTCAACGGGACTTTTTTTCTATTTTCTCTCTCTTTATTATTCCAAACCAAAAAAAACAACGTATATGGTTTTGGTTACGTCATCATCATCATAATAATACACAAAAACATATCATCAAATCATCAACCCTTATTTAGCCACAAGCACAAATATTGGGACAGAATGAAAAAAAGTTGCAACGTTCATCAACAAAACATGGCGATGTCTACATTATCAAAAGAGTTCATGTAAAAATGTTAAGCTGCCTTAACCGGAATCGATGAATCTCTGTAACAGCAGTGCAGTGATGTGATGAGGAGACCTTTAAAGGTCAAAATTGCATAAAGATTTAATCTTTTCAAATAATTATTTCATTATTGGTCAAACATTTCAAAGCTTTCCATACATACCTGTACTAATGAATTTTCTATATCTTCGTCGTTTAATTTAAAAAATTAAATTTTTATGAATGATTTAATGTTTGACCTTGTGCTTTTCTTGATTATGTATTACAAGTACATGTTTTTTTTTAATCCGAAGATAAATGGCACTTGGCTTCTATAACCATCTTGAAAAGCTCACATGTGGATGACTTTTTTTCAATGTAAACCAGTACCCTTTCTTTTGTTTTTTTTTACAAGTACGTCTTGTCTTTTTCATCTTCATTTTGGGTTTGTGTGCTGTCTCGTCTCGCGAGCGAAACTAACTGTTTTCTTTTCCACTTTTTTTATAACCTGCTGAAAAATTTGCATTTTGATAGTGAGTATTATTACATTTCATGTGGAGAAAGAGCGAAAAGACATTTGTCTAAAAACGGCGAATTGCAAGATGTTGATGCTTTTTTATACTGATGCGATGTTGTGGGAGGAGGCGGTGAAAAAAGTAACAAAACTACTTGCTTTACTGCACGCATGGCACATGCTCCTTACTTTTTTAAAAACTTATGTTGCTTTTTTACTTTACATTTTTATCTTTTATCGCTTTTTTAGTGTATGATGGACATTTATGGTGCAACCATATGCAAATTTTATGGCTAATTTCACGTTGTGTTACTTGGTTTTTTTCTTTTTTTTCTTTTTAAAGACAGTCAACTTTTTTTATTCGGATAAACTTGACCATATCATTAAAGAAGCACTTGATAGTTTATAAGTAAGTGAGCAGGATGTGCATGAAGCAAAGGAAGTCAATAAGCTAATATTATGCAATGTATGTAAAATGGCAGTGTGCAGTTGTGTTGGTTTTTTGAGTAGATGTAATAAAAGTGACACATAATTTTCTATCATCATTCACCATCCTAATCAATTCTAGGAATAAATTGGTAAATTACAGTGTCAGCTTAAGCTGAACTTGAGTTTGGAGCTTGTAAGCAGTTTAGCATGATATGTAATTTGATAACATGAGTTTTGGATGGCTAAAGTGAAGATGATGGGCAAAACTGTAAAAGTTTTTGGATGTTTTAAAAGCGTGTGTATTTTTACGAATTTAAGACGACTGAAATTAAAAAATTGCCTTAATTTACAACTAGTCGTACTGTAGATGAGGCAGTAACTACAGCACATAAGTCAAGAGAAGAAGAACGGCAGAATCCATCTAATGTTGACCATAAAGTATTTTATATGCTGTATTGAAAGCAATTGGCGTCAGTATCACACACAAAAAACAAAATAGTGTCATAATATAATTAATTTTTTGTCGACATGATTTAATTCAGAATAGCTCATAAATTTAGGATTTTTAGCATATTTATGTAATTAAGGTCATTGGATTGCTAGATATCATATGATATATGTTTGTGCGGTATACGATTAACTCTATTTTTTGTATGATATTTGTAATAGTTAGCCAGATTTACAGAGCACTGTTGACTTTAAAACAGTAAAATAATGATGAATCATACTAAAACAAGCAAGTATTGTGTAAAATTTGTCACTTTTTCAATAAATTGTGAACGTATCACATTAATTTATAAATGTTTAGCATGTGACTTATGTACATTATTATTGTGAGTCATTCTACTCGATTGCGTAAATGAAGGGCAATCCTTTTCCATATCCACACCCAAAACAAATGATGCTCTCATAAATATAAACATTTCGCAAGAATAATTCTGTCTACAAATTTTGGCGTCATGTCTCACATGAATAATATTTACTTTGAAATATAATCTGATCATAATAATCGTACGATGTTTGTTTTAACATGGAATGCAATTCAACTTATTTTCAAGGAAAAATTTAAAAAAAATATTTTTACCTTCTTGGCTAACTGCCGATGTGACAAGCAGCATAAACAGGAAAAGAGAGGCGATCACATTATTTAGGCTTATTGACGACAGCGACGACAAAGATACTTTCCAGGTTGATATGCTTCTTCCATCATCTCTTGTACAACAATAGTAGCAGTTTCCTCCTTGCAGTCTCTTTCGTTTTTTACCCGTGGGTCCATGTTCATTGTTGCTGCACGTACATTCAACAAAGTCATCATGATCAGCTTCTTTATCTTCTGTTGCTGCTGAATTGTTGTTGCTTTTCAAAACTGTCAGACAATCTGACAATGAGAGAACGCTCATCGTGACGTGGACGTAGCTACGCCTGTGCTGCTACTACTACCGATGCTATTTCAAGTCAAAAAAGGTAACTGACCTATGCAAAAAAAACTCGGGATACGAGTGGGAGTCTTCACTTCCGTTTTGTTCACTCCCACAAAAAAAGTGGTTGTCTTCCGTACTAATTTATTTAAGTCGTACCATTTTTATAAAATTTAACAAAAAATATAATATATCAGAACAAAATTAACAGAAAGGAAAAATAGTTTATTCCTGGAGCAGCCCTAATGCAGCACTGCTGGTTTTTTTGAGATGGCATAAAATGCCACAAAATGCCACTTGAGTAGTCCCTCGTCAAAAAAGGACCAACTAAACGATTGTCTCAGTGTCACTTTTAACACAATATGTTAATGTCTTTGTTATCAGTAGCATTTTCACCCGGATATTCCATACAAAAAATGGATTTATCCATACAACCGTAAGACACAGCTATCACAAAATGCACTAGTTGTGTGTTCCTTCCATGATATTTTACAACGTGTGTGTGTACGGTACGACATAGGCGACCACTGCACTGCTGGTCACTCAAAATATGATAGTAAAAAATCCCACAAAATATCGTACGATGACAGTGTGAACTAGCACTGAACTGTGTGACTGTTTTGTGATATTCATTAAAAAATGAAACTAACAAGGTTGAAGGTTATCTGCGTATTATTGTAATTTGCTCAACAAAATCCAATAGTAATTTGACTACTTGCTATATAGACAAGGAGTATATACATACATGGGACATGGATATAATGCCTGCCTGTTTGTATGTTTTTGTGACGATAAATGACTGAATTGAATACATTCATTCAAAGAAATCAAAGGACAACAGCGTTTTTTCTTTCTTGTCTGCCTTGTTGTTTATCTGGGATTCCATTCCATGCATCTTGCATGTTAATCTCGAAATTACTGTGATTGTGACCCAAGTTGCTGCAAATATTCTGGTTGAATAGAAAAACGAAGCCAATTTATGTGATGAAGCAACACCACACCGCATCAGAATCGTCATACCATTTTCATCCAGTTCATTATTTTTTTGATGTTGAAAGAATCAAGCTGTAATTTGAGTATTAAAAACTAAAGAGTCACTAAAACACAATCTCACACAAGCTAGCGTAGATGATTACTCATATTTAATCCCATTAAGTTTCTTGAAACGTAAACACATTTTTCCATGAACAAGTAGTAGGTAGATGGTAGATTTATTCGCATGGAATTTCCAGTTGCTCAAAAAACATGTTAGGGCTAAGCTCCACATTCGTTTTCAAGTTAACTATCATGATTTTAGACTCAACCAGATAGCTCCAAGTCCTCCTTGCCTTTGTGTGCATTCATCCAGTTTGAATTCATATCTTTACAAACAGGTCGGAGAACTCATCTCAAGAACAAAGAAAGTTTTTTAGGTTGGTTGTATGTAAATTTGACGCTTCCTTTTTACATGATATTGATGACATTTGAATCAAACCACTTGAGCTAGTATTTACTACTCCTGTTCAATTTTGTACACAATAAGTCACAAGTATATTGTTTGTACCTTTTTTCATTTTTATTTACGCACACTAATTACTATTGATGTTCACGTACTCAAAAAAGTATCACGAGCAATGTGGCCAGCCAGTGCATGCACTTGGTAATAAACACAAATACGGCCGACAGCCAAGCAAATTAATCTGAATATATTTTTTTTCCTTTTTTAATATTTGATCTCTGGCACTATAATGTTAATACAGATAACGATTATGATGCAGATGTGAAGTTAGTTTTTTCTTAAAATGCAGTTCATTTTAAAAATAGAGTTGCATGCAAAGCAACAAAGTTTTAAAAGTGAGTTTTTTTCTTTCCTTCGTGTAAGTAAATTGCAGAGAAGCACCTGCATGCAAGGCAAGAGACCGATTCACCAGAGTAGCGCGTGTGTTGGCGGTGGAATCCTTGCCACAACTACGAACATTTTGTAAAGCTGGCTTTTATCTTCCTATCATGCCATTTTATTTTTCACGCAGGTACATTATAAAGGTAGCAATATCATCATCATCATTTTTACCTGAGAGTTTTTGTATTTATTGCACACATATATTTTATATATGAACCTTTTTTCAAAGGATAATAATCCTATATATTTTATATCTGTGTAATGTACCTAGATGTCATATAAAGCGTATATACAACCTAACCGACCGACCGATCATGATACCCTTCCACTTTATAACTCTTGCTGAAAAATTCTAACTTTACTTGGTTTGTTCATCAAGTTTTGTAGTTTTGATGCTTCAGTAACTTTTAATAAGCTTGCTTGATACATATTGCTTTTGCCTGTATATATTGTTTGCATGCTAGCGTTTGCTTCCCTTTTCGTTGCTGTTGCTGAATTTTTGGATTTGGATTTGTTTGTATGATTATCATTGTATTCTCATCCTCACCTTGACTTACTGACTCTACTTCTCTGATTACTTGTAAAATAGCTTGATCGGATACATTGGTTTGTTGGAGGAAAAAGGTAAGGTAAGTTCCTCATTCTTCCGACTAACTACTTAACTTTGCTGTTATGCAAATGTACACAAAAGAGGAAGGACCTACATGCAATTTGGAAAAAAATCATTATCTAAATTGATATATTGACCTGTAAAACTTATAATTTATTCACTACCGGTCGTTCGGTTACCAGTCTCTCGGTGAAATTTTTTTACAGGTAATAATCTGATGTGAATCATAGGTTCTGACATTAGAATTAAATTAGTATGTTTTAAATGTTCGGCCATTTTGAATGAACTTGATTTTTAGTGCACTAAAAATGTATTGGTATTTTATATTGTTGTCAGTCTACTCTACATTCCGTTCCATAATGGTTGAGTCTGGTTCCATTAAGTTTTTAATGGCGTGTTTGGTATTTTTACAGAGAATATAGGTTTAGACCAGAGCATAGTTGCATTGACAAAAGTATAGTGCCTTTCCCTAGCTTAAAGTCTGTTGATGCCACAAAAGGAAGGCCAAGTTATAGTGCACATAATTCAGATTAAGAATCAGATTTGAATTCAGAATTCAGAA
>JAQFXM010001684.1:0-29875 GCA_034693345.1 Entomobrya multifasciata | reverse complement strand
TGGATTGATTTGATCAGCAGCATGGTTAAACAACTGGTATTTTCAATTAGTGTCATTACAATATAATTCTAGAATTACCTTTTTATGAATGCACAATACTTCAAAACGAAGTGTTGATCAAAATTTATCACACGAATGGAAACAGTAGTGCACGGCGTGGCTGGTGTGCACAGGGGATTTAAAGCGAGCCAATTTTGTGTGATTAGCAAAATCATATTTTGTAGCTTTTGGAAGAAATTATCGCATACAATTTTATGGATTTATTTTATACTTTTAAGTGCACGGTTATTTGGAATATCGATACTATTGCCTAGGTTACAACTCCCAGACAAGTTTTTAATTTTTTAATTTTGTGTATTTATTTTGTTGTTAATAATCAACGAACATAAAAAATTGTTTAGTTCAGTGTAAAACACATAATTGCTGTTTTCATGAATTTATGAAGTAGATTACTTCGGTATTTTTTCATGATAAAGCGAATGGAATTAAAAGGAAAACTGCATTGATCTCCATCATCATTTGAAAACTAAATAGTTTTTTTCCAATGTTATTTTTCGTATCTCTTCCATACAACTGAGTTTTTAAACTAGTGGAATGTTTGAGAATCATCATAATTTTCTGCTAAAATTATACAAATAAAAGTCGAGGCAAAGTCTACGTTTTCATTGTCGTTCACAAGAAAATTCACGGTCATGTTACAAGTTTTATTGAGACGATCAAATTATGTAATTAAGTAGTCGACATGGTCAAAAACATTGTCATAATTTGGAGAAGTCTTTGGCTCGACATTTGGTTTAAATCGATTGAATAATTTTTCTAGACAAAGGCCTGATTATTTGGACAGCAGTAGGAATTTTTTTGGCAACCTTTCATCTCATTTTTAACTGTGTATATGTATGCCTTCTAAACATAAATTGTAAAAAACGTTTTTAATTAAAGAGCCTTGTACTTTTAGCACAGGCAGAGAATTCAACCGTATCCGCCACTGTTTGACACCACTAGAGCAACTACTGATAAATTAAGACCAGTGGAGGCCCTTCTCATATTGAGCATTTTGACATAAAAGCTATGTAAAATAAAAATACATAATTGTTTTTAAATGTGCTTCAAGTGAAAAAATGTTTTCATAATTTGCTCACATTTTCCCCATCCATTTGGTCCAGCCATTCACCATCTTCACCAGATTTTCAAAATGACCCTTGTCCCTTCCCATGTTCCAGAAACACTGCTCTGCTAATTAGTTATTTGGGAAGTGTATTTTCTATTATTGGTGAACTGAGTGAAATAAAATAGTGCTACGAACACCACGTTTAGCAGACATGAAGATGGAATATTATAATTGTTGGAATTGAGTATTTGGAATACATTGCATTGGAATAAATGCGTTGTTCAGTTTAGGTTTCCAGCCGAGATCACTCCAAGCAATTATTACGTACATAATTACGAGAGCTGTTGGCATTTAGGATGGTAACTACCTTGTCTGTGCTAGCTGTAAAACGTTAACTGTTGTGGAACTCATTTGGCAAAAATTACAGATCCAAGAAAACTACTTCATTCCAGCAAATCTTGGCTGACCTTTCATTTTAAAGCCATGGCATCAATTTATTGTTTCTACTCTGCAGTACACCCCCACAACAAATTGTTATCTCGCTTTACTTGAATGAACTCCTGCTAACAAAGCTGATTTACTCGAATTTTTCACGCGTAGTTAATTCTTTCATGCGTATCCAACGTTGTTTCCTTGCCTTCAAAATGTTAAACGTATCCTCTCCTTCAAGTTTTAGAGACAGGCATATCGCATAAAAAGTTATTTTTAATTGAAGTTTTTACTACGATTTTTTAAACAGATACATTAGTTTCTTTTGCTTACCTGCCTTGATGTGCTTGTGCTACACGTATCTTGTGGATCACAAGTTGTGATCCTTATCAAAAAAAATTAATTCTCAAAAAAGATAACCCATTTTCTTAGATAGATTGACAGCAGTTAATACGTAATATAAATAATCTACCTTTTATCACTAATCACAAAAGTGCATTGTATATTGTATTGCTGTTTTATCACATAGCTAACGTAAGCTGATCACCTGACATATGAATGTTTTCGATGATGATGCACACCATGACTTCCCAGGTTTCATATAAATATTCTAATCTCGTTTTAAAAATAGCGTTTTGTATTTTCATGTCATTATTTATTTTTAATTCAGTATAAAGCTGAGCAATTACAGTTGTAAAAATTTTAATTGGAGCACCGCTGCCATAATTAAAAATTCTAACGCAAAAAAAAATCCTCAATGACTGGTCTGTACATATTATTCTCTTGGGAGCAATAATGATATGGCACACTCCCCCTACCAATATATTTATAAACTATGCTCGTAATGAAAGCCTTAAGTTGTCCTCAGTCCTCATTGCTGTATTAAATGAAATGATTTATTACTACTTTCGTCATAAAAGCATGTAAAAAATAAGTTACTACATTTATTTTTAGCGAAGCTTTTCCACAAACCATCCTGATTGTTTCCAGAAGGTAGCATCTCAGGTCACCCCAAAATAATTAATCGATTACACTTTTCCGGAATCGTTTTTTCTATCATGTCATACCACAATATTTCCAAAAACATCTGAAGAAACACAAGGTGACTGGCAAGATACGATTGCTGGGGTATATATTGAAGTTCCCTACGTCGCCTTATCCATAAAATTCAAAATGTACTCTGCCTTCACCTTCCCGAATTCCAAGTTTGCTAATATGCTGATTGTAATTGGGTCCCACACTTATCCAACGTTACCCCTGCAATGCATCTTTCACTCCAAACCACCGAAGAACCCTTCCGATTCTACGATCCTCTCCAAGTGCCTTCGGGCTAACTACCAACCTTATCAAGGATCCACCTCCTTCAACTTCCGGTTCAACTTTTCAGTCCTCCAAACCTTCGGCGGAAGTGTTCCATTCTCTTGAATATTAGAAATGATGTGAGCTCAACATTTCACATTCTACAATTTGAGTGTCGGTCCCTCCATTTCCTGCATATGGAGCAACTCAATCGTTTCCGGTTGCCGGTTAGATATCAGTGTATCATTTTAGCATCCGTTTCCTTCATTTTATGGAAATTCCAACAATTTTTTCACCTTACCATGTGCCTGAGCCAGTAATTATCACTGTCATCGGTATTTTCGAAATGTTCAAGGAATTTATGCCATCAGCAGCAAGACAAGTGAAAAAGGTTAGATGTCAAAGTGGGAATGAAGCTAGCAAGAAAGGTGGCGAAACAAGTGCGATTTAAAAAAAAATGGCCTTACAACATACTTGTAATGCAACAATGAAAACTTAATTAAACACCAGACAAGTTAAATGTGTGTCAATATAGACTATATTTAATTGGGGTAGGGTGAGACACATCACAATCAGCAATATTGTTTGATAAAAGTTTTTAAACGGGGGATTTATGTGTCTCAATTAGAATTAAAACAAATATGAGTCATGAATCTTGCAAAATAATAATCCAGAAAACATGGGCAAGCTATTCCAGAACACACTCCAATTTATTGATTCATTTCAACATTTCAACATAAAACTTTCAACAGTTCAAATTCATGGTTCACAATTCCAATTCCAACATATATAATATAATAATAATTTAATATAATATTCAATTTGATAAAAATTATTTCGTAATTAGGCTACATTTTGTACTGTACGATAACAAAGTATGTGCATCAAGATATAAGACATAAAATTACAAGAATTTGATAAAATTGATTATTGATGAATTGTAACAGAATAGTTAGTTGATAATTTACTTTAACATTTAACAATTACGGATCTCACTTATTCGATTACTCTAAAAAGTAATCGTTTACCAATTTGATCAAAAAAATTCACATTACATACATGTTCAACCATTTACTGATCACAATAAAAACTCATGACACAAATCTACGACTAATTCACAATTTGATCAAACCTAACAGACATATCAACTTTACCATCCTGCTGCACATAGAAATCTCTAAGGAATAAAAGCGGTAGTGAAAAACTGGGTAATGGCCTGTGTTCATTCGGGATCATCATAAACTCTTTCCAGTCCTTCAAATAAGCAGAAATCACTGTCCAACATTGGTTTGGTGGCGCATAACCATCTCCATCCGTTGCCACTTTGGCAGGGTCGTTCTTCATTTTGATGGAGAACTTTGATGTCACCTTGCCCCCGCCACGACTTCTTATGCCAGTAGGGTTCTCAGGAGCAGAGTTAAGTCCTACCACGGACCACGACAAATTTTCTCGTTGGGGCACAGCATTTCGAAGGATAAGAGCATATAATCCAATTTTTCTTGTGCCATTGGACACTTCATACAAGCGAACAGGCGTGAACGGAGGCTGAGATCTGGCTGGTAGACGAAACTGAAGTGCAACTGTATCTCCAATTTTTACCTTTTGCAGTGGTACATTGTGGGGAACGCCTGTCAAGTGGCCAATGACGTCCTTGGAATGCTGGGGGTCGGTCATTATGGAATCTGGACAAATTCGGAACTGGCAGGCTCTTGTGCCCTCGAATAGGCTGCAGAATCGGACTGGAGTGGTGCTTGGACTGTAAACAAAAAATAAAAATACATGAATAGTTGACAAAAACTAATTTTAGTAATTTGAGAATGCATTAACTCTTACTTGTGAGCGCATTGGAGCTCATGGGCTGTTCGGTTACTTCGAAGGAGGTTTGTCTTGACGCACCCATGCTCAGTGAATGTACACTCGTACTCCATTTGATTTAACTCCTCTTCGGCTATCCGATTCCGTATTTTATTTTTTCGGAATTTGGCATTACATATTGGACAGCGTGGTGTTTTTGTAATGCAGACATTACAGATAATGTGGCCTGCGTCACACTGATAAACCTCTAGTCTGGGATAATCCCAGCATGCAGGGCACTTGAGGTGTAGCCTTTCTACTCGCGCGACATTGATGGATCCTGGTTGGTATATTTGAATGATTCCTGGAACGTCCTGGTTGGATTCTGGGTTGGACTCGGGATCGGGAGCTTCAATTTTGACTCGTTTGTCTGGTGGTTGTAGATCATCATCATTATCTTCGGTGGAACCGGAAGTGCCACTTGTAAAATAAGATGCCATTTGGAATTGAGCTATCTGTAAAACGGGAAAATAAATAAATGGAAATTATAAATCAAATAGATAAGCTTTAAAAATCAGTCGTAAAAATATGATGATGCTTATTTGATAATGATTATTTAACTGAGAATTTTACAGCGGGCTTACCGATATGTTCAATTACAAATTAACACAAACACAAATTCTCGTCCTCACTCCTCACACCGAGGCTCGTAAGAGTTGATTTTTAACTTTTAACTTTATTTTCACAAACTTACTTATCGGTACTTTGATAAGAGGCTTTGGCTGCAGATGGTTTTGCGTGTCGAACTGATTGACAAATGATAACAATTACAGAATTCTCGGTGGCTTTTATACCACCTCCAAATAATATCCAAAAATATTAAACAACAAAGAAACAGGAAGTGAAAGTCTAAAAATAACTTTCATGAAACTTTTAACAATTTAAAACAAAAGAATATCGATCAGATAAGCTGACCGATACTTGAAAATAATTAACCTAGCATTTATCTTTGACCTGTGGATATTCGATCAAAGGTTACAAATAATATTCAGATCTTCATGACAAAATATAATAATTATCGATAAATCACGGGAACAAGAGTAATGAATCGAGTAAAAAAATTTGAAATTTTACTTTTAAGAAAAGCATGCAATGGAAATTCTTATGATTATTCACGAAATCAAAACAGCATGAACACCTTTTTTCTGGTATGAGGCATTATTCTGATTACGTAATTTGTACTTCAATTTTTGTAACAGGGCTTCACAGTGAACCCTGAACTCTGCTTTTTATTTACGCCATAATGCTTGTGTATCAAAATAAAATGCATATTAAATAATTATAAAATATGTTTTCAACTTAGAATCAAGTGTTGATCATCTCCAAAATAAAAGCCACCACCACAAAAAAAAATCAGTCCTGAAAAATGATAATGATTTGGAAATGGAATGAAGAAGCATGATTTTTTTTGGGGCATTGGGGCTTTTTTAGTCAGAAGAATGAACCGATAAGTAATTCGGAGATTTTATTAAATCAACTCATAATGTTCAATGTCAATTTTTTTTCTTGTGCCAAGTTTCACAAATGTAAAAGTAGTCCGAGAACTGAGATAATTTTTTTAAGAATGTGAATCTACTTGTTAGAAACTATATGCTAACTTTAAGTTGAATCAGTGCTTTGTTTTTTGAGTGGATTACATGATCTTTTAATATCTTGTTTTTTTATGGAGGCCAACATGTTCACAGCTCAAACATGGCTTGTAAAGCGTGTGAATTTAGCTGCACAAAAAGTAATTGATTGGAAACTATTATAACTCAATTTCATCTTCTTCATTGAGTTGTGGTCGTGGTAACGTGTTATCAAACGCTCTTGTTTCGTGTGTTTCAGACATTTTTTAATGTAAATTTTTCGTGCTGCAGCATTTACTTATATTTTAAGAGTAAACAGCGAAAACGATCAAAAAAATAGACAAATTAAAATACTTAAAACATTTTTTTATTTAAAAAGGGTAAAATATTTAACTGACATTAAAAAGAACATTGCGATAAAATCTAAGAAATGATAACTTCACAGTAAATTCATATTTTTGTAGTTCATTGTAAAGCAGAAGTTTGGATATCAAGCGTGGCGGAAGATAAGCTTGTTTGCGAACAATGCTATGGGGCTCACTAAATCTCATTACAACTCATTATTTAATTTCCATTGCAGTTCAAAATTCAAAACATGTGAAGAAAAAGGAGTGCGACTTGCTTTCCATTTTGTGGAAAGACTGCAGGTCTATACTGCAGGCCCTGTACTTGAAGTACCTTCAGCCCTTCATCTCATTCAAGCAGCAGGAAGAACATTGGAAAGCCCCAGCCTCCCACCTTCAAAGATAAGCAGAGCATCATGATCATAACCGAGCAAACTTGTGGAATGTCAAATAAGGAGTTGAACCTTAAAGAGATGCACTGCACGAGGAGGAATTTAAAAGGATCCACTTTCAGGTGCTTGAAGGGAAGGATGTGAGTAGCGAGCAGTGTGAAAAGGAGTACTGGAGATTTGGGGGGCGATGGACTGCGGGTTTCAAGTGGAATACGGGAGGTCGGATTCGAGTGTTCTGGAAATTGGGTGTCGCTTTCTGAGGGAGACAGTTGATTATCATGGGGAGCATCCTAGGAACTTGAATAATTTGCTGAAGGGCAGTGTGTGGGGTTGATTGGAATCTGGATGGCCTAGTTGGAAAGTTTGATGAATTTTATTTATAATTTGCTGCTGGAAGCCACCCATTCGGTAAATATGCGGGCGCCAGGAATTTGCTGACAATCATTATCAAACTCTTATGTCAAAGGTAAAGCAGTACTCATTTCATTGCTGTTTTTATTACTGATTCCTAACTTTTACTTGTTAATTTTTATATGTTAAATGTATGTAGAAATTTGAGCGAGGATCTATAACTTATTGAATCACTTATGAAGAAAGCAAACTCTTTCAATTTGAAGGACGTCACGACGTGCCCCATTCGAATTTTTAATGATATGACGAGAGTTATGGACTTATTAATGGCTTTGGAGAGTGGGCTGCGTGGGTGGTAATGTAAATAGGGGAGTTTTGAAAAAGATTTGCTAGTTCAATACTTATGCAATAGTTAAGAAAATCTATTTATTTAAATCTCAATTATTAATTGAATTGGTAGTGTGGAGGGGCGAACAAAAAAGTGAATACCATCTATATAAAGTAATGTCTGCTGAAATGAAAGCTAAAATTGAAATTTAATATTAATTTTTATCTGTTTTTTTGTATCTGAGTTTGTTTGCTCTGGAATTGGTGGAGGAAGTCTATTTAATATATTTGAATACTTCAAAAAAATAATTTTTAACCTTGTTGGAAAATTTATATGGTTTCTAATGAAAACCACCGCTCACAAGTTAAAATGATCATGTTTCCTGTTTTGTATACTTTTTGTATACTTCCATTTCCATTAAACACATTTTATGTAATCTGTGTTCATATTCTGTCATCAGCATAATATTGAATATTCAATTTACATGGTTACATAATCCAATTTCCATTCAAAAAAGTATATTTTTTCGTGTGCAGACTACACTTCAAAAATTACTTTGTTTTAGAAACTCAGTCAAAAAAATTATAAGCTTGTTGGTCAACTGCAGTGTTTACTTTTTCACGGAAGAGCAATAACAGCATAAAAAAGTAAAGTATCTCATAATCGCATTCCACTTAGTAAATTTGTGATTACTTTGCTGTATTAAAATAGCGAATACAGTTATTAATGTGTTAATTAATTTGACTTATTTATTACGTAATTTGTAGAAAAAAACCAAGTGACCTTGGATTTTGAAAGCAAAATGAACGGAGGCAACGAGGGTACAGAACAGGTGATTGGTGGAATGGATGTCACAGCTGGGCCTTCCAACACGGGAGGGGATTTTGGGGGAGGAAGTGGTTTGGCTTTTGGAGGTGGCGTCGGCGGAGGGGGTTTTCAAGGAGGAGCTCCTAACACTTTTACTAATTTTAATGGAGGATCCATTCCTATGAATTGTTTTGGAGGTGTATGTGGTGGGGGTGGGTGTGGTGTGTTAATCCCAGGGGCATGGGTTCCAGGTCAAGCTCAGCTAGCACAGGTTGGACAAGTGTGGTGTTTACCACCGGCACCTCAGATTCCAGACTGGAATTTTGTTGCAAATAATCAGCTGTGGAGTGGGTACAATTTACCACATTATCAGTTGGCTAACTTGAGTAAGTTTTTAGTAGTTTAATTTTAAATGAATTGGTTAGACGAATAGTATTACATGGCCATTTTAATTTTTTTGAATCAGGTGGTCCGCAAAGTGGTGTCAGCGGTGGAACCACTGGTGGAGGTCAAGGTAGACCATCAGCTGGGAAGAAAGGTGGAGGAAAGCCCATTTTTTCAAAAAAAGTTTTCATCGGAGGACTACCCACTGACATTACTGAGACCGAGATAATTGGAAGCTTCCTCAAATTTGGACCACTTATCGTCGACTGGCCAGGAAAATCCCAGAGATCGATCTCCTTCCCACCGGAAGGGTACGCATTTCTTGGATTTCAGAACGAGATATCAGTGAGACAGCTGGTTGATAGCTGTGTGAAAGGTCAGACCAATGAAGAGCTCTTTTATTTCATCGATTCACCAACAGTTAAGGCAAAGCCTGTGCAAGTGAGGCCTTGGCGGATTTCAGATGCTAAATTCTTGGCGAAGGCGGGGGATTCGTCTGGGAAGTCATTGTCGAAGTCAGATGAAAAAAAGATGAAGCTGGCTTATGTTGGCGGAGTGCCGAGAGTTATAAAAGCTGTGGAGTTGGGTAGAATAATGGAAGACATCTTTGGGAGTGTGTGCTACGCGGAAATTATTGTGGACAAGGGGCTTAAATACCCGCAGGGCTGTGCAAAGCTGGGCTTTTCCAGTGAGCAAGCTTACGAGGCTGCGATTTTACAGAGATTTGTACGGTGTCCATATGGGGGTGGCAATAAACATGTGAGAATCAGTTGTAATCAATTTAATCAAGTTGTTTTAAGGGAATAGATAAATGAAACATTTATTCTGTGTTTTCTTGAAGGTGGAGGTTAAGACTTTTGAAGGAGCGCGTTGAAGACTCGGTGAGGTGACCTGGAGAAAATTGCTAAAGGGATGTATTGAGTGATCCGACTGAAGATGGAGGAGGATTTACTTTTGGGAGATAATTTTATTGCTATTTGTATTGAATTTTGATAGTTAGTTATCGTGAATATAAAATGTGTGTATTTTTTTGATTGGATATTATGTTATTCTTATGAAAAGGAAGTTTACACTTTTTATTTGTTAATTAAGTTTATGGTGGAGTGAATCTAATGAAAAATGAAAAACTGTGCTTTTAAGGTGAAAGCGATAAGTGGTGAGTACAAAGTTAAGAATTATTTAAAAAAGTTATTTTGTTAATTGTTTATACTTTTTTGGGTAAATTTATCTGAAATAAGTAGTGGGATTTTTATAGATGGTTTGAAATCTAATCCATATTTGTAATTTGTGTTGTACTTGAGTGAGTTAGAATAAATTGTTGATTTTTTGTTGTGTCAATCTTTGAATTAAAATTAAATACGAGACAATTATTATAAGATTTTAAATATATTAAGCAATAGATTTTTATAAATGGTATAATTTACAAAATAATTTTTTATAGTGCTGTGAGTGTTCTTTTAAATATTTTTCCCTATTAAAAATTCAAGGTTATCATTTAAAAAGGAAATAACAAGGAGAAGAGTTCCTTCACGGAAAAAGGGTGTTACATGATTTAGTCTAACGATTCATTATTTTTTCACTAACCAAGCTGCTTTTGTTGCTGACTGTAGATCAAAAATTAGGCTATTTGCGGCAAAAATAGTTATTATGACTGGCTGGCGACGTAACGTCTTGCTTTACTTGAATGCAAACACAAATGTTTCACATAGATATTATATATTTTCATGCGTTTTCAACTTTGTTTCTTTGTCTTTCGTACATATGATAAGTTTCAATGATAAGCTAACCCAATCATTCATCAGCTAACTGATTTGAGGACGCTTTTGCAAAGTATCTCCACTCTTTGGGGCAATCTGCAACCTCAATTAAATGAGGTCAATAGGCACAGGAGGGATGAGCCTGGGAAATTAGTCTCACTGGAGTAATTCCAGTTAGGGTTATGAGATTAATTACAGTGAGCCATTCAGAAATTGTGAAAATGGGAAAACATACAATTTACATAGTGCCAACGTCGTTGGCCCAATCAACGTACTAAAATTCTATGACCAAAAAATAAAGCTATATAGAGCTTTTTATCCAGGAGGCAAATGTCAGGGGAATTCCTTGCCAAGTATTTAGATTTCCTTGTTACGCAAGACACAGCCAAACTGGTCGTTTGGATTATCTCAATTTTTTACATTTTGACGTATTTGAGCTTCCTTAAAATTAATGCATTGCCATCATTCCTTTTTCAGCTAATGTATTGCCAGTTGATTTATGTGCGCAACATTCTCTCAAATTATTTTCAATGACGAATCACGATTCGAGATAATTAACGTTGGTCATCCACAAGCTTAAATCCAGAGCATTTACATTGCCGACGCAGGGGAAATGGATGTTGAGTCTTCTATTGACATTGTAAAAAGCGGCTTGAAATATCTCAATTCAAAAGGGTTTCTAGAAAAATTTGGCATTTGAGTGAATCCATTCCACTGGTTTTGTATATTTCACTTGATATAAAGCCGACACAAAATATTGTTAAGCCAAAAGTATGAAGTGTTTTAAAAGGTCCATCAATAATTCTTAAACATATTTTCAATTTAAAAAAGTCGGAAAGATGATTTTAAATAAAGAAAATAGGTAAAACATTGATTCGTCTTGGTTTTACCTACTACTACTATCATCTAAAAAATGCATTAGTTTCTAATTTTTATAGATGGGGCAGTGGTTGAATCATACATTATCGTGCTCAGAGCCTGAAATGAAGGAAAACGGCGAAATTATGATTATCAGGAAGCATAAAGATGTTGCAAATATGTATTACAAAATAATCTTTAGGGTTAATTAGAAACTCATTGGGTAAAAAAGACTTATTTAAATCGTGTGAATAAGTTTTGCGTAAAAATTACATGCTCTACTGGTGCTCCAAAAATTTTAACGTTATAATTTCCATCAGCGTGAGATGATCGAACAATTAATTACTTACAAAAACATTCTTTAAAGTTTGTTATTACGTAAGCATACATTATTTTCATATTTTTCTAGGTGGGGGTAGTGGTACAATTATACATTATCATACTCAATCAAAGTTTGAAATGAAACAAACTAAGACAAAATTATAATCATCCAGTAAATATTTAGACGTGGCAACTATTGAGAAAATTCGTGAACGACTTATTTGGTACTCACTGGTTGAAAATAACATAAATAATCTTGTGTGAATTATTTTTTACTTAAAATTACACGCGTTGTACCTTGTAAGCTTGTGCTATAATTGCAATTAGCGCGAGATTGTTCGTACCAGTAATTTACTTACAAAAAATGCAAAAAATTGTTGTTATTGTTGTCAAGCAATGACTTAATAATGAAAATATACTTTTAAGGTACTTTATTTCAACTTCGCCGAATCAAATTATTTAAAAGCTTGATGCTTATTTTCGATCTTGGCGAAAACAATTATGTAGCCATTTAAAAAACGTAAATGTAATTTGCCTTTTGGTGCACAATGAAGTGATCAAATAGTGGTAAATATAAGTCGATAAATAATCCCTCTCAGGTAAATTCTCACGAATGGTTAGCCAGAGTAGCTCCAGGATCAACAATTAAACACTATTATCTTCACAGGAAAATAAATAATTCGACAACCTATTCCATTCTTGCCTAATTAAAAAAAGATTATTGGTTCCTGATAATCAAAAAATTGGTAATTAAAATATTAGACTACAAATATCAAATTTTATGCATAAAAACAACACTTGTTAAAAACTGACCTATTATTTTCATGTATTCATCTAACAGGAAAATTCAAGAATAATAGCTAGCATTGACCAATGTTTCACAAATACATACTTATTTTCTATAAACAGACACACATTTCCTATTTTTATTCTTTTTCTTCCTATTTTCATCTGTTATACGTTAAACCAACACGTGTTCAAAGGTGACCTTCTGTTTTCATGAGACAAAGATCTGATCTAGAAAGTTCTGAAGAGTTGTAACTACCGAAAATTACTTGTTGAATGAAGATTTAACAAGATGGCACTGCCAGTATTAAAAGTGCCATAAATACTTGAAATCGTACAAGTGTTTTTTCCAAGGAACGCCTGTAAATTTCTTCCATATCGATTTAGCATATTCATGCAAAAATGTTGTTATTGCAAGCTTAAAATTTGCATCTGTTATAAGTAAAAACAACACGTGTTCAAAGCTGACCATAATTTTCATGAAAAAAATATTTGATTTAGAAAATTCTGAGTTACAATTCCAAAAATTTCTTTAGAAAAGTTGATGCCACATAATCCCAATACCATTTAAAATTTCTGCAAAAGATTACAACAATGTATTTAATGATTTTTGAGTTATGACAGATATTATCGATATATCATAGAAGCAATATAATGTGTAGAAGGCAAAATAAATGAACAAGTCATGACAAGTCATGAAAATGAGTACGTAGATGAATGTATTTTTTCGCCTCACGCTTTTGGAGCAATGTGTGTCGAGTCATGAAGTGTAACCAATTTTTCTGACGAAATAGAAAAGTTAGCACTGTAGTTCCTTGACAAAAGTTGATCTACTTTGAAGCGTCTATCGAAATATGCAATAAATTGTTTTGCCCATAAGTCAACATGTGACCTGTTTGACCCTGCTGTCCCAAGGAGGTTCGACCCCGGAAGCTGAAAACCTCTAGCGATGGAGTACTTGGCCTGAAGTGTCCGTGGGCCAAGTTTGAAGTAAATCGGTTGACGCGTTTCAAAGTTAGAGCGCACACGGACCGACAGACAGACGGACAGACAAACAAACTAAAAATTTAACTACGATGAATACATTCATCTACGTAATAATGTACTAAACCTAATTTTAAAAATAATATCGTAAATAGAGTTTGCGTTTGGTTTGGTGTCTGGCCTAAGAAGCTGAGGGTAAAAATCCGTCGTTTCGTCGAAGCGTCGCACAACCGGGGGTGTATGTGATGGAATTAATGTGTTATTATATTGCGTTGCGGCAATAAAAAACTTGGCATTCTATGGAATGAAGGAATTCATGCTTGCGTACGTACACATAACGCCGTAAAATTGCTGTTGGGCGGGTTGCAGAAAGGTACGAACCTACTATCTTCATTTTTAAACAGTTTTTTCGGATATTATCCTGGGCTTACAATAATCAACTTTATTGTGTCTTATAAAATGCGATATCCAAGTTTGAGATTCGAAACCTGAACTTAATTAATGACATTTATTATTGGTGGTTTAATTAATAAAAATGTGTAAAAAAGTAAAATGCGTACTCCAAAATCCGAAAATCAATCATTTAAATTGAAATCCAACGTTTAATTGGAACATATTTTAACATTAATTATACATGAGGGGCTTCCCTTGTAGGCCTTACCTACATGTTAGCCCTTCCGTACAGCATTTCATTGAACAGCAATTTCAAAAATTAAAATAATTGTGTTGCATAATTTATATAATTTCTTCAAATAATTTGATATATGGTGGATACAAGCAATACTTAAACAAAAAAATAGTTAGTGTATAAATGCGAAATCAATTGAGGATCAGTACTATCAAATATTAGGTACCCGGACGATAGCGTATCACACTCAAGATCACTAGTACTATAGCCCAAAAAATTGACACTAAAATACCCGGATAGACCAATGGATGACCTATTCCCAATCCACGAACAATAACTGATCTGAGCGATTTTGTTGGCAAAACTGTTGGAAGAACACTTGCAGCAGTTTGCCAGAATTTTGTCATAGCTTCAGTAGGCCAAATAATACCACCGTAAAACAAGAACACATTCATTAAAAATGAACCTGCATACAGGGCTTGTATTTCAGTGTCCAGAGTAAATCCTAAAAATATTCCCAGTGCGGTGCCGGTTAGTCCAGTTAATAAACAAATAAAAATGTACAGCCAGATTTCCCCTTCAAAGGGAATTGAGAAAACAATGTAAACAACAATATTCCATATAGCCAGCTGGAATATTGTGAGGAATCCTTGGACTATTATGTGACTTGATATTACATTGAAACGTGATAAACCAGCTACTGTGGCTCTACTTAGGGTTCCTTGTCTCCGGTCTGCTATTTTCAAACAATAAACAGGATTAACAAAATGCTAAATAAATTTAAATACTTGGCTTAAAAACGGACCCGCAATTAGTAACAGATTAGAAAGGGAACCAACGATGCCAAATGTGGTACTGAAAAAACAGCATACTTTTAAGTTTCGAACACAGAATACTAATATTTGCAGTGTTATAACATTGATACCATAACTTACAATACGAGTGCACCTGGCATAACAAATGCTGTATAGCTATTCTCACTATTCCCATAAATTGTTTTACGAAACTATGAAACATGAAAAAATTCAATACCCAACGCTATATTATTTCAAAGAGTTTTCTAGAATTGGAGAAAAAGGTATTTCAAATAAATAGTTTACGTTTAAGGGAAGGTCAGCTACTTTTTCATCAATAGGGCAAGATTTAGCGATTTCTTTCATTAGTTGAAAATATGAAGTGTATATATTCTGAATGATAAATAACCTTGATAGGAACTCTGCAAACATAAAAAAATCACAACGAAAACTACAGTAACTTTAAAAACTAAGAATATATTGCATTTTTAACCTACGAGAGTAATCCAAGTAAATTGGTATTCTGGAGCCCTCAATAGACTCATTCATGGCATGTTGCGTTGTTAGTAAAATATCGCCCAAACTCGATGAGAAATTTTCAGGGATTATCATGTACCCCCGGCTATTACCCAATCTTACTTGAGCAAGGGCATCTTCTTCAGTTCCGAATTTTATCTAAAAAAATCACCAAAGAAATAATTTAAAGCTCGACTGGATTCCCTAAATCGTAATTGTAATAGATTTTAATTACCAGAGTGACAACTTTATTCATTTGCAATTGATTTAAATACTGGCAACTCATGTGAATTTGTGGCATATTTGAAGTAAGCTGGCAGCCAGAGATAATATCGGTCCCAATAAATGAATGGTTTTCTGAGGGCTTACATGCTGCTGTCCAGTCAACCACTTCATGGTTGATGATGCCAAGTGGTAAATTAATAGGTTTCGACCCAATTACCCATAGTGTGATTGTTCCTTGTATAGCAGGTAAGATCAATATCGTAATTAAGAACCTAGAATACACATAAAGATTTAAAAGTTCAGTGGAAGATCAGAACCAAAAGGTTCACTCAAGAATGATGGAAGAATTCACTCCATAAAAGGCTAAATCGCATGTATGCTAAATGTAATCAAAGTGTTTAGGACCAGTATTTATAATTTTAAAAAGCTACTTACACAGGATATCTGAACAAGCAGAGAAAAATCAACCAAGTAAATCCCCAAGTCGTTTTAAAAGATTGAATCAAATTTGAACACTTCAGTTCAGGTTCAGCTTTTTCATTGAAACTTTTTGTCTCATATCCTTTTTCAATATCATCAGGTGGCAACACACGAAAATGTCCCTTAAGGTCATCACTATGCACGTTAAATTCGTTTTTTAGTTTTCGGGAGGATTTAAATTTTAGAGGTTCATTTTGTTCCAACTTCGATTTAAATCTTTCTGCATTTCTAGCTTGCAATTCATCCAACCTGCAAATCTGCATCACTACCTGTTCAAGCAAATCGCTTTTATAATTTTTCATAATTTCCGTGGGGCTTTCCTCCACGACCATACGACCTCGTCTCATTAAGCCAATCTTTAAGTAGAATGTCAACAATTATACAAATTTTATATTCTGTAACTTTTCAGAATATTCTGTGAGACTTATTGTATTTATGTGTCAATGCCTGTTACCCTGTCAGAATAACGAGCTTCTTCGATGTAGTGGGTAGTTATGATTATTGTGGTTCCTAGAGTACTCGCAATCTGGAACAGGTATTTCCAAATGCTGTAATGATTAAAAAAATATACACGTACTGTATTCTTGCTACTGCAGCATGACCAATATCGCCATGTCTCTTATTGGTTTCCTCAGAAGTGGACTAGAAAACGTGAAAGATCTAACAAAGTTTACAGTTTGTTTGCCTAGGGCTTCCATAGGACTTTAATATGAAAACCAAAACTTTTAAAAACCTTCCAGTCACGTTTCTGAAATCATTTCTCTGTGGACTGAGGGTTTACTTAATTTATTACTAAAGTCAAATTGACGTATGATTGGCAATTTCTTAAAGTTTTGCTTTAAACAGTGTGTAAACTTTTGTATTACTTTTCCCGTAAAACTGGATCCAGACCTACAGTCTAAAAAAACGACAAAAATTATATATAAAGTAACAACACGATTCATCAAAACACAGGCCTTTATTGCCAATATATATTGTACCGGTTCATCCAGAATTAATAGCTGAGGTGAATGAACCATGGCCACTGCAAGAGATGCTCTTCGTTTCTGGCCACCGCTGTAATAATCATCAATTATAAAACAATGATAACTTGTAGTTAAGTAGTTCTAATGGTTGCCTTGCAATATTAACTTGCCTTAACTCTCCAATCAACTTAGAACCGCAATTTGACAAATCAACGAGATCCCTTAGATCGTTCCAGTTTTTCTTTATGGCCGAGTTCGACATGCCGTAAAGCTTTCCGTAAAAAATTATGGTTTCAATTATCGAAAGCTGATTGTAAAGTGCAAGTTCCTAAAGACAACCAAAAGTTTAACCTTCATAAAGAATGATGTCGCTTTTTATTAATACATAGTCCGTTTCATAATTCCGTAGCCAAATTCAAATTATGATATCTAGAAAAAATGGCCACGCAGAGATTGAAACAGTATGACAAGATAGCCAACAGTATGACAAGATAGCCAACAGTCTAACTTAAAAATATGTAAAAGGATTTTTGTTCAGCTGCTTCTACGTAGAAATAACATGGTTTAAAACATCGGTCAGCCCCCAGATTTTAGGGTCATTTTTCTAACCCAACATTTCAATCTGACACAACTTCCCTAATTGTAGGTCAAATTGTACTATTCTTTAATTTAAATTACACATATTATAATGCTAGGTGTTTTTAGTAAGCCGGTACGGCATTACTTATGTTTTTGCTCGAGTTTTTTTGTGGTATTACGTTTGTATGTTAAAGTTGTGCACACGAAAGTTGTGCGCATGGAAGTTGTGCGTTGTGCATTTTGAGTTGTGCGTTTTGAGCTGTACATTTCGTATTTTGAGTATACAACAAAAAATATCTGGGTCCAGTAGGGATCGAACAAGTGATCCACCAAATGTGAATTCAATGCCTTAACCATTACGCTGTGAATCCTTGTACTGAATGAAGACGTATGATAACTCCTTGTTAAGTATTAATGTATCGATGTTCACAATGGATTCACTTTGCATGTATGTCCGTCCGAGCGATAACTCGAGAACGCTTCGACCTATTGATCCCACATTTGGTATACAGGCCACTTAGGCGAAGTACAACGCTGCTTTTGATTTTCAGCTCCATAGGTCAAATGCCAAGGGTCAACCCTACACATTATCCCAAATGACTCCATACTTGACCACAAATGACCCCATACTTAAACCCTATCATTACTTCGGATGACCACATACTTGACCTCAAATTACCCCAAACATTGCTTTGAATGACCCCATACTTGACCCCAAACATTACTTCGAATGACCCCATACTTGACCCCAAACATTACTTCGAATGACCCCATACCTGACCCCAAAGATTACTTCGAATGACCCCATACTTGACCCCAAACATTACTTCGAATGACCATATACTTGACCACAAATAACCCCATACTTGACCCTATACTTGACCCCAAATGACCATACACTTGACCCCATACTTCACCACAAATGATCCCGTAATGACACCATACTTGACACCAAATGACCCCAAACTTCACTTTGAATGACTCCATACTTGACCCCAAATGACCCACCGCTTGACTTCAAATGAACCCATGCTTGACCCCAAATGAAGA
Source organism: Entomobrya multifasciata (assembly GCA_034693345.1). Lineage (NCBI taxonomy): Eukaryota > Metazoa > Arthropoda > Collembola > Entomobryomorpha > Entomobryidae > Entomobrya > Entomobrya multifasciata. The sequence continues at coordinate 11,068 of JAQFXM010001684.1, read as the reverse complement.
AACACTTGACCCCAATTATATAATCGATCACATTGATGCTTCTTTATAGCATTGCAATGCTTTAGTTATATTCATAAAGAAAGATCAGCATGTACATTTGTAATTTGGTTGAACTGTCAGCATCCCACCATGAATACGTCGCTGACAGCATTTTTAAGATCACTAATCACAACAATCTAACTGGTATCTACATTTAAATCTTCATGCATATGTATGATACAGAGTTTGAATAGTTGATTACGTAAATATGACACCGGCTTACTACATTAATTGGTTTACAATTGCTGGTTTTTGCATGGGAAGCAAAAACGCTTGAAACGGAGAGAGCCTAATTCTCATCCAAAACCGATTTGCGCACTTGCTTTACAAAAGCTGCCAAGTTCAGATAACCCAGTCAGCAAATCGTCAAAAATTGTTTCATATATAATCCAAATCACTCATTTTATTCACCGAAACACATTTTATTTTTAATGCTATTTGGCTATCTGTACACCCTTCGCTCTTTCCCAGTATCTCATTTTAAACTTTAATATTTATAGAAGTTTTGGTAAATTATCCATCATTTCTTTAGTTAATGTGCTGGACAGTAATATCGCTAATTGGAAATGTTCGACGTTTTTTATGTTGCTTAAAATCAGTGTAATATTTTGGCTAAAAAATTATGGTATTTGTACTTGACCATGTTTCAAGGCAAGCAACCGAAGTACAGCACAACTATATAGTGGGCGTCTTTCGTGAATCCAGTTTTTTATCTCTTTGGTTGCTGGGCTGCTACTAGTAAACGCATGAACATTTATGTCAATGCTTATAAGTCATTTTAAGTTAGAATCTTGACTATCTTTTCGTACACACTTCCAATCTTTGCGTGGTCATTTGTCCAAAATATCGGAATTCGAATTTGGCTACAGAATTATGAAACGGGCTAAGTAGTTTTTCTTACCTGTGGCATGTACCCCAATATTTTACCAGGAATTTTGTTTTCCTTTGATCCGGGCTCTTTTCCGAATACTAAAACTTCACCTGAGTCCCAGTTTTGTAGACCAACAATGCATGAAAGTACCGTTGTCTTGCCACAGCCACTCGCACCCAAAAATCCATATCTGAAAATTAATACAATTAATTGTTTTCCATTCTTTACGTTCATAATTAATGTAAAAAAATTAAAATGGGAAATTATTATTTTTTACATACATGGTGCCCTTTTTGACCCTCATAGAAAAATTATCTAAAACCACTTCCTTTCCTCTGTAGCCATTATCATAACTTTTACACAGACGTATTAAATGAACAGCATCGTCACAACTTTTTGAATGATTTATTTTCGACATAGCACTGAACATGTTAAGAACTTTATAACAACTGAAATAATAATTTTTCTAACAAGATCTAATTGAATGAAATGAAGTCCAACCCCAAACTAATCCAAAAACGACTACACCCTTATGTGTTATCATAACATGTTCTAACAAGAATATTAAATAGTGTCTTTGTGCAGCGAAAACCTGGATCCCAAGTACTAAATATTAAAACATCATAACATTACCAGAGTTAAAGTGAGGTTCATTTTAAAAGATCTTGCTGATTTTTATAAATTGGAATACATTGCTTAGTAATTCTTGAAGCAAGTCCAGATGAATAGTACAGTCGCATAGTATGTACAAAACCGTTATTATCAATGAGATTATATATATTCAATAGTCTTTTCAGTGACTTGGATGCACGTTTGATTGCCGTAGGATATTTGTTCATGAATATGGTAAACGCTTGACTTCTAGATAGATTGACGTAGATTGATTATGGAAATATGCTTTGAATGTGTCTGGGAAAATATTGAAGCCAGTGTGGCGAGAAGTGAATAAATACGAATTTTATGTTGCAACAAAACAGGTACACAACACCAAAGCATTTGCCGAAAAACTAGTCTAACCAAGTACAAAACATTTTAAAATAGTTACTCGTACACATAATAGATCATGCAAAAAGTATAACAAAATCTAAACTTGTGGAATTAGCTAACCAGGATGTTAATGGGGGTACCACATTTCTGTGCATTATTACTAGTTAATAAACCTGACAACAGGATATAGGGAACTTGCGACTAACAAGCTCAAACGGGTTCAAATAATTGACATTTTACGAGAAAATTTTTTCATTTTGACTTTAAACAACTTGAATTTTGTTATATTACTTATTTTCGGAAAACTCAAACATCTATCTTCTGGGTTAGCATAAAATTGTACTCAGAGACGGACTGGCGGAAGGACAGACACCACAATCATTCACAATAGTTGTTCAATATAAAACGGTTTTATGATTTCAGGCCAATTAATTAATTTACCACTTAAGTACCCTCTGTTAAAGTGGTTCACGAAATAAATTTTATTGTATTAAAATCATCCCCACTACAGCAAATAATTTAATTACTTTTGCACAACAAGTTAACTTTTCACGTGAATAATACATATACATACCAACTAGAACTTTAAAATAAAGACAACTACTTTGCCATTAAAATGAGTAGTACTAATATACATACCTAGTAACACTTATGGGAAAACAATACAAATCGCTTTGTGGTGGCTAAAATATGTTTCATACGTCCAACATTGAACATTCGGAATATTAGAAAACACGCAGTCAATATGTGTTGAATCATTTGTAGTAGGTAAACTGACATCCAATGAGCTTTTTAAATTAAGTTCAGACATAAAAGTTAGAAAAGAACCGTTTTTAGACAGATCTATGTTAATATCACCAAAAAATATAATGTTTCCAACTAGGTTTACGATAACACTTTGAACAAGTTTCTTGTACTCTATTAATGGACATTTTGGACTTCGATAAGTCATAACAAAGTTAATGTTTTTGTTCTTCCAGTATACGCACAAGCAATGGCCTTTCTCATTACTAAACTTACTCTCGTAAACTGTTGGACATATAATTGGATTTTTTATTAGAAGAACAGAACCATCCGACCTATGTCTGTTAGTCGAATTTGATCTGTGTGCAATCTGAAATCCGTCGAAATAAAGATCATCCTCGTCTTGAATATGAGGCTCCACCATGGCCAGAAAATCAGCGGACATCGCACATTGATCCGATAACATATCATTGTAATGCAGCATTATAGACTGCACATTCAAAAACAAAAGCCTCACAAATTTATTATCAAAGTCTTGAAGAAATTTCATCTTGAATTGCATCGGACGATTACGCAAATTAATCATTTCTTTCGTAACAATGTCGTCTGGCTTCGGAGTTGATGGCTTTTTGAATGCCCCATTTATGTACAGTCCTTCTAATGATGTTGCTCTACTACAAGCCACACATAACTCCTCTCTCTTGATAGCACAAAGTCTCCGGCCCTTTTTTAACGTACAAGGGGTGACAACAACATATTTTAGTGATGAACCCTGAGATTTGGCAATTGTCATTGCGTTGGAAGCCACCAACGGCAATTGTTTCCGAATTAATTCAATTCCCCTGAATTGTTTCCCCAAGTTCATTGATCTTTCATGCCGTTTGATTAAAGTCCAGCTTGGATCGATATTTTTTGCAACTTGATAAGATCTTGTTTTAGCTCTTGATGCTGATCCGACCATGCAATTATGAAAGTCCATCCAGACTTGGCTCGGAACAAGTTTCCCTGCTGCATTTTCTCCATAATCTATCCTTTGAAGTGTGCCAGTGCTCCCATTAAAAAGTCCATCGGCGACATCAATATTTGTGGAAACAAAATATTCTGCTCCAATTTGCAAATGTGTTTTGTATGGTAAACCTTCAGCATCGGAAGCTTTGAATGATTTTGCTTTCTCCAGCATCCATTGCATATCCCTATCTTCTCCTATAGAAAAGAAAATAAGGTTTCCACGTGAAAAAATTAAAAATCAAACCGATTTAAGAAAAAAGAAAACAGTAGCAGCAATAAAAAGATTATTTCACGTGAAAAAATTTCGTTACCTTTGACCATGTCATGTGCAATCGACCACGCCCCTTCCGTATCAAATGTGTCATGAAGTTTTTCATTGTATTCCTGGCATTCCCCATTTGAGTAAAAGAGCCAAATTGCATTTGATGGAGGTTGATTGGTTGGGGAAATTTCGCGGCTCTTAATAAGTTCTACTTCTGCGTCTGTCATAACGCCTTCAGCCATATTGTTGAGGGCATGACAGAAATCATGCTGCCCACGTTGACGCATTATCTCGTCTAGTTCATAAAATTGAAACTTTTGCCATAGCAAATTCTCATTACTCAAACTTGGAAATTGACTAGAGGGTTGAAATACATAAGACGCCATAATGGGAGAAAGCTGTCTCATGTGTCCAACCACAATTACTGATTTTCCTCCAAAATCTTCGTATGTGCAAAAAAGTTGTTGAAGGCGTTTATTGATTTGATGAAGTTGATTTGAATTCACCATGGAAATTTCATCAATAATAATGAGTTTAGTGTCTCGTAAAAGAACTCTGTACGTATTAGCTTTGCTTTCAGTTAGATCACTCCAATCCAAATCTTGATTTGCCGGAAGGCGGAAAGTTGTGTGCATAGTCATTCCAAGTACATTAAATGCTGCCTTGCCTGTTGGTGCACAAACAACCACTGGAATATGATCAGCCTTTTCTGTAGGTGTTCGAAATTCATGTCGTAGGACACTTTGAACTATGGCATGAATTACGTGACTCTTCCCAACACCAGCTCCACCGCTTAAAAAATAATGGAACGGCTTATCACTAGTCTTGTATTGGTGCAAGACATCCAAGACAAATCGGCGCTGTTTTTCATTAAGAGATCTCATAATATTACGATAGTCGCCTTCTTCCACCATTTTTGGAGGTCTAAACTGCTCAACTCGAGCCCTCGTTCGCCCCTTTTGCCCTTCAATTCCTTCAACCATAGCTACTTCGTCCTTCTGAATCCCCTCTTCGTTTTCTGCAACATAATTTACGGTTTACTCATCATCAATATCACCTTGAACTTCTGCTAGTAATTTGTTCATTGTCCACTGCTCCTTTTCCGACAACGCAAAAAACGGCTCTGAATTTTGACGAACGACATCTAGATTTTTTTCCACGTGGACAGCATAATTTTTTTCTAAAATGTCCTCCGCTTCGTTCCTCCATGGATAAAACAAGGTAAGTCGCTCCCTACAATAATTGTTGTATTCTGTTTCTTTGTTGTAGGAACGGAAGCGAAGTATTTTTCTCTGCTGTCTTCTACGCATGTAACCGCTTTTATCCAGCAACATGAGACGACGACCATGTGAAACTAAATCTTCATTATCCATATCAGAAATTAAGCTGTTATCATCTGAACCTGCTTCTTCATTTTGGGTATTGCTGCATTTGATTTGTTTCCTGGAACGAATTCCAACTTTTTCATACAGCGTGGCAAAGTCAGCTAAACACATATCTTCCATTTCAAAAGGCCGATTGGTGTAATGATCCAAAATTCCTTTGACAAAAACATCCTCTGAATCATCTTCAAGTCTATTCAATTCTTCTTGTGGTTTAAGGAAGCCAATGCGAGACAAGGGTTCATTGGTATTCACAAAAATATCCTGTCTACTGCACATAGTGTTTGGCAGTCCAAGCAGGAAGGCAGCCGCTTCTTGTGTTGATATCTCACAACCATGGCAAATGACTTTGCAAAACTTTTTAAGAGTTTCAATGGCTGTCAGGTTCCCAGCTTTAGCTTCATTTTGAGCTGCTTGCAGTAATTGAGAAACGCCTCCATCAGACTTCATGATGTATCCAACACAATACTTGGTACAAGCATACGTGTCTAGAATGAACTGAATGTCAATATTAGCTCTCCAAGCAATTAGAAGTTGCTTGTTGTAGTTGTTGATAAAAGCTTCAGAGGTTTTCCGTTTCAAGAATACAGTTGCGCGCTTCAGTGAGGACCTAACTGCTAAGAAATACTCATTTGTATCCAACTCTAGCAATTCCAAGAATTTATTGAATTCAATTTCTTCCTTAAAGCTTCGTCCATATTCGTTTAGCTTTTCCTGAATTTTTGCAAACGTTTTTCGGAGCCGTTCAAGTACATCTTTTTCAGTGGATTTCTCTAAAGGTTGCAGTATAGTCGTTTCCGGTAATGGTGGTTTCGGGAAGCCAAATCTACAAATCTTGGTTCTTCTGTTCTTTTTGTAACATGTCTGCGAATGCTTGTGGAGTTGGTACGAAAGAAGTTCCTCCATTTCGCCTTCTTCGTCCCTTTTACATGATATGTATGTATCGATAAATTTGATGACCTCGTCAGCTGATTCGGAGTCCCCTAAAGTGAAAGATAAAGAATATAGTTTTATGCTTCATAAAATTTATTAATATTTTATAATAAGATTTTGAAAAAAATTCACGTGAAATATACCTTTGTACACTGGGGCGTCCTGGATCCAATAAATTCCATGGCTATGTGGCGATCCTCGCATTTGAAATTCAATCCTCGTGAAATAGTCCATAAGCTTAAATGGATGAAATATTCCATCTTTCTTCTTGAGGATTATATTAAGTAATTGCCGGAAACGATGGTCGAAATGAAGCATACATGTAACGGGATCTTTTTGGATTAGCTCCGCCTTTTCTAAGAAACTGAGTGATTTTGCTTCGTCCTCTGTAATATCCTTGTTTTTGACTAACTTCATAAGAATTTTCAACAACTCATTCCATCTTGTTTCTGCGGCCGAAAGTGTGATGAAAAGTTGTGGTCTTCCAAGCTGACGAATCATTCCATTGACTTTCTTCTGCTGTTTCTTCCAATAACATGGGGATGATCTAATGTTTTGAAATACTGCATAGCCATCATCTTTTTCAATTAAATTCTGTAGGTAGCCAGGAGTTTTGGTTTGTTTTGCAGTTATTTTGTTGGAACCAGATCTTTGGCGGAGGCAGATTTGGAGAGCGTTGTAAACTTTTTCAGTAAGTGACTTTTTGAATGCAAATAGCAGATGAGATGAGTGGCATGCCCTACGATCAAAACGGCGAATTTCTGATTTTGCAATGTCTGTATATGAAGCTTTCACTTTCAGCTGACGTTTTAATCCACAGTAAATTGTTGGAAATGACATTTCTTCCGCCTCTGCATCGCGGTAGAAAGGAATCGGTTGGTTAGCTTCACCCGGTGCTATTTTTACTCCTTGGTACTCCACTTCTTTCTCCAGATAGAGAAGAGACTCATAGCATCCAGCACCTTCGGAAATATCAACTGTGAAATAGGTAATAAATTTCACGTGAAAAAATATACATAAATAATATTCAGCTTATAGTTTTAGTAATTGGTTGGCAGGATTTGGGGTTGCAACACCTCAACATACATTCGTTTTCAGTATCTTGTTGCTGGTTGTTCATTGACTGTTTTTCACGTAGAGTATTTTCTGCCGCATCAGTACTAATGTCATCTCCTTGGATGTGGTTACTGCCAGTCGTGGTTTCTTCTTCAGATACGAAGTCCAGAGTATCATCTTTAATAATTAAATCATATTATGTCACCACATTGTGTAACAGATTCACGCTGAATAAATATATATGTCAAGATGTGTACCTCTTTCATGATCCTTCCATTCTTCGCAAAGTCTTACATCTTCTTTTTGGTATAGTTCAGTTTGTATTAAGTATTTTGCCGCTCGATATACGTGGTATGGTCTTATCCGTTCTTCCATGTAAGGTCTGGTGTAATTCATACGGCGCATTAATTTAATGTGAACAGTTCCTGTTTGGTTGAATGGCCTTGGGATGCTTTGTGTGCACATCAAGATATCATTTGGAACATTGACTACATTCCCACGAATTGCAGCTTGGCCTTCTGGTCCTTTCAATCTAATCTGCATGAATGGAATCCTCAAAGCAACCAGTCTTTCTTTTAACGGCGAGAGTAGCTGAAATTTTAAAGTTCGTTTGTTTAGTTTTCCACGTGAAACGATACATAATTAAATAAGATTCTTCAAATATAAAATTATATCGGCCTTTTTATTGTTTTGTATTTTTCACGTGAAAATTCAGTGGTCTACCTTTAATTCATCTGGTATGATTGGAAAGCTAAATCCATTAGACAACGCTAGACGCGGGATTTTCCGTTTCTTCTCTGGTGCTAAGATGTTACGCTTGCACGTACTGCAGAATTGAGGATTGTCCAAATTGGTACAAAGCACTTTATCTATCATATCATCTGATAAGCCTTTGTCAATCAGTTTTTCCTTTGTGGTGGCCGTGGTTGATGTTTTGTACCACAAACAGCCGCAACAGGAACATACGGAAGTTGGTGCCAACCTGATAAGTTCCATGTACTTTTTCAAAAGAGATTCAAAATCTTCTTCGAAGAGCTCCCGACGTTGTCGTTTTGAGGCGGTTTCCTCTGCATGAAAGTTTTCGTCTGCTCGTAATTTGCGTTTTCTGGCACTGTCGTTTAATTTTTCTGGGGTTCTAAAGGTCGAGTCTAAGCGTCGATTACGTCGTCCTTCACTGTTTTTGACTTGCTCGGTTTTTTTTCGTTCATCATTTTTGCGGGCCACTTGGCGATTAGCAGTGTTAATTTTCTGCTCAGCTTTTCGTCTTTCATTGTCTTCTCGAGCCTTTTTACGAGCAGCAGTGTTTTTTTCTTGTTCTGCCTTTCTTCGTACTTCATTCTCCCGAACCTTCCGACGAGAAGCGGTATCCTTAACTTTTTCAGACGTTTTTCGGTCTCCGTCTTCTCGTGCTTTATGTCGGGCAGCAGTATCTTTCTCTTGTTCAACTTGTCTCCAAAATTCATCTTCTCTCCGTTGTTGATTTCGGAGTCGTTCTTCCTTGTTACGCTGTTCCTGACTTTTTTTCCTTAACCTGGGCATTTTTCACGTGAATAGCAAGTCCTACCTAAAAACAATAAATGATGATTTACTAATTTTTGTTTACAAGCAAAGTACGGGAAAACTATTTATTTAGCTAGCTTCAGTTTGAATCGAAGTAAGTTTAGCTTACAGATTGAAGGAATGGATTTTCACGTGGAAACAGTTTTGGTTTATTTTCCCTAGACTTCTGCTTGAATTGTTAAAAACTTATATTAGATTCGTTAATCCTTGCAGTTTACAAAACTTTGAAAGTACTTTGTTAACTTACAACTAATTTAAATCCCAAGAGGAAATAAACAAAAATGCCTATTGCCACCTAATTTGGTAGATTAGATAAATATTCTTTTAAAATGGATATTGCATTTCTACGTTGCGTGGAATACGTGAAAAACATACTGGCGTTGTTGTTGAGTTAAATCAGGAACCCACATGTTTTGTGTTTATTCACGTGAAAATTATCCGACATGATGAAGTGACTTGTGATATTCTTCAAAGTTTTAATATATAAAATGAGAAAATAGTGTCAAATTTGATTTATTATTTATCATGTTTTATATTTATTCACGTGGATATATAAAAACTATGAATATTGATTTTCGTAAATACATATTATTTTAATCTTGCACACATTGAGTACCATTATATTTGTTTATGGAAAAGAACAAATGAAATGTTGAATATCAATTGTTTTAGTTAGTATATATTTAGCTGATGTGTGGAATAATACTGAGTATTTGAAATTTCGAAAATAATTTGACCCAGGTCGTTTCCTGAATTAAAAAATATGCATAATAATTGTCTTTGTCAGTTACATAATCCTACCAATTTTCATTGAGATCTATTGAACTATTTTGATAGGAGACCATGTTGAAGCTGTGACCTTTAAAGCCCTCTTGGGACAAAGGGGTTGGGTCAGGTCAACTGAACCTTTGTAGAACAATGTTTGTATAGTAGGGCTACCTGTCCATAAAATTTGAGCCCATGTTGCCATGTTAAAAAAGTTTGACCTTTGACCTATCTTTGACCTGGGTCAACCGATTTTGCTGACCAACGAACTCATCCAAGCAGGGACCCATATGTATTGATTGGTGAAATCAGATTTTGAAAATGTTGATTGGTTTTTGAGTTATCGTGCCAACAGACAGACGGACGGACGGACAGACACCAGACCATCCTGTATAACTTGCTTCGAAGTCGCAAGTTAATAAAACTATCTACCTAATGTTTTGCAAGTGAATTTGATCGCTTTTAATTCACACGATGATAAAACAAATTCATCATGTGAATCAAATGTAACAATCCGAATTCGAGCAAGTTTCAACAAATAGGGAACGTTTTCCCTGAAATTCTTAGTGTTTGAGCACTATTTGCGGACGTAAATTGTATAGGGAAAATCGAAAATAATGCGAAGAAGGAAAACATAAAATAATGTACAAAAATCTTTAAACCAAAAACTTATCACACCATTTGAATTTATTTTCCCACCGAATATATCAAAATAAATTATTAATAGTACTTTGATGCTGTTTAAAGCATGGCGCGACACTTCGCTAACGCGACGTTTAACCAACGTCACTTGACCAAATATTTATTTTGCTAAACGGCACCTCGCCAAAAGTACATTTTTGGGCGACGTCACTTGACCAAATCCAGTTTTATTCACTAAAGACGTTCTACCAAAAACTGTTTGTCGGAAAACGACACTTCACCAAATCGACCAAAAAGCATTACATTGAAAGCCTGGTTATTTGGAAGTGATTTTTAAAATTATATATCAATGTTCAACGCATTATAAGTTAAGTCTCGATTATGACACAAATATTACCCATTACTTTAGTTACTCTTTGCGCATGCAATAATAGAGGAAACCCAAATTTGTCTGTAATTGATATGGATGGAAGGATGAAACTACCCAAAACTTTTAGGATTACAAAATTGAAAAATTAATGATATGTATATTTTGAAAAAAGTTATTGCAAATTATGCCAAAAGCCAAAGAATGCAAATGTGTGTATTTTTCAGCACAGTTGTAACCTTTTGAGACAATTAAATTTAGCCATTTAGACTTGGAACGCAACGAGCTGATTTTCCATATAATCTGCTGTTTATTGTAAAAACGACGAAAAATGCAATGCTAACTTTTGGGTTAATTTTTTCTCACCATTTCTGTTTTCACCAAACCCCGATAGCTTCAGGTTTCCCAAATGTGAAGACAAATGGTATCCCTCTTCAGAATCCCCCTATGGC
>JAQFXM010001683.1:0-29876 GCA_034693345.1 Entomobrya multifasciata | reverse complement strand
TCCTTTCATTATTACATCTATCTAGTATGCTTCTTCTCATACTTATCATCATTCTAAAGTTGAATTAGATGGAAAAATATATATATTCAATAGTGTGCATACCTATTCCATTTTCCTTATAACATTAACTATTATAAATGTGTGTACTTACTCATTTATACTACATGTAGGGTACAGTGAAGAAAATGATTGTATGTGTTATATATATATGTAAGTACGTTTATTGTATAAAAAGAGTTTTTGGGTGGTCATTGTCACTGTGAGAGAATTATACCCGTAGCAGTAGAAAAGAGAGGAGAAGGAACTATATACACACAAACATAACATACTAGAGAGCAAACGCAAACATAAGTACACACGAACGCGGATAAGCAGTGCTTTTTTAAAACATTTTATATATATTGTACAGAGAAGACACATAAAATTGTATAATGGAAAGGTAGAAACTAAGAGTCTAAATATCTAGTGTTGTTCCTTCTCCGCTCGTGTCAACTCCTGTCTGTTACATCGCTGGCTTGACATAGTCCATTTAACTTTGGTGCCCTTAAAGGAGAGACTTTGGGGTCACTGCATTTATCAAAAATATATCATAATAACAAGAAGATATGGACAAATATCGCATAATAAAGAGTCAGAGTCCTCTCATTGCATTTATACCGGAGGATCTGAAATTTGAATGAGAAGGAGGATTAAAAGGAACGGAAGAAAGTTTAGATTATAAAATGTACATAGTAATCGGTCAATCAAGTGCGGCGGTATAGTATATCTTATCATCGTAATAAAGAGTTGGCCGTGACAGTGATATTTTTCTCTCAGTTATAAGTATATACATTTAAGGCTTAACTATAATAGTTTTCTATTTGTAAATATTTAAGGAAACAAAGTCACGGTGTTTCAGGTCATTTAAAAAAGTTCATCTTTTTTAGCCAGCCAGCGAGAAAGATAGCTAAAAAAGCCAAAAACCACAAGCAGCGTAATAGTCGAATGGAAGTAACAAAAACACTAGCAAACACCACTGTGTAGCCATACTGGTTTATTCCTATTTCACCAAAAAATCTAACACTCTCGGGAAGGATATAAATCGGGGATGAAGAAGAAGGCACAAGCACATAATATATAAAATTTTGTATTGTGTTTTTTCTTTCGTTCTGTACAAAGTAGAGTGGTAGAGCAGAGCCGAACGAATGACGGGAAAAAGAGAGCTTGCTCTTCTTGCTGTGCCGTGTTAGAAGTGGTGGAGAGCAAGGGAAACAAGCGGTGTTGTTGTGTGCAAAGCTAGTTTTTCCTATTGTATGAAAGAGAGAAGAAGCCAAAAGCAGAAGCTCTCTTCACATCACATCACATAGAACAGCAAAAGCTTGAGAGAGAGCTTGCTGGCTATTACTATGAAAAACTATTAAAGCATCCTTTTTTTGCTTTTTTGGTTCGGTTTCGTTTCGTGTTGGTTGTGTAAAATAGAAAAAAAGAGTGTATGTATGTGTGTTGGTGAGTGAGAGAGTGTGTGTTGGCGAGAGACGGAGAGAGAGAGAGAGAAGTGGATAGAGAAGAGTGACTTGAAAAGGGGAATCGATAAAATAATGTCTCATCAGAAGAAGGAGCAGCAGCAGCATCATTTCGTGCATCTCCCTCATCGTCGGTACAGTCATCATGGGAAAGGATGAGCCTGTGCTGCTGCTGGTTGCTGGTGCTAGAAGAAGAGCTGCTGCCACCACCACTGCTACTGCTAAAACTAATACTGCCACTACGACTACTACTACTACTGCATCCATTGCTTATCAAAGAAATTGTAAGGGAAGAAGGCAAAGCCTGCCAAAAAAGCCAGGAGCAGAATGAGAAACGGACTTGTTCTTCTGGTTACCTTGCTCTTACGGCTGCCGAAGAAGAACAAGCACAGAATTCTTCTACCTTTTTACTTAGGAGAGAAGGACGACTCAGGCGACCAGGGAAGGAGACGTCTTCGTCGTCGTCGTGGTGTTGGAGTTATGTAGATGTGGATGCTTCTTTCCATCATCATCAGAAACATTGTAGGTCTAGCCACTTTTACTGCCTATGTGGTAGGTATCCTCATTCAAAAAGATGGAAGGAGAGAACTAATCAAGTTGTGGATATAAAAAGTAGTGTAGCAGATTGCATGAATAAAAAAACGAGAGAGATTTCAATAAGATTTTGAAATCTTTAATTTTTCGGATTTCCGCCACATTATACAACACATACACAACACAACGGATGTAACTGTGAAATGAGAGAGACATACACAGACCTGTTCTTTCTCTCGTCTCTTTGTATAAAGTTTGATATTCGAAGAAAAATACACATAATAATTTACACACATACAACATAGTTTACTAAATATTTTCTAAGTGGATTTACAAAGGAAATGTTAAGGAGTAAAGTTAGTTATCTTTGTATATACTGCCCTACTGCAAAGAAAAACGTACATGGAATACGAAATTTTTATGTGTTTTTCCCGTTGTAAACGTTAAGCAAAATATATCAAGATGACATTAATGCACAAGATATTTTGTCCGTGGAAAATAATGACTGTTAAAGTGAAGATCAGTGATTAAACCGAATTTTATATTTTTGGATGAAAAAATCCAGGTAAGTTTTTCACAAGATTGATTGAAAAATCTGTCTTTAAATTTATTAATGCATGTCACAGTATTGTGTGCAAACTTTCTCCGTTTCGCATTTGCATATCATTGACCTGTCATCATGTTGACAGTCAGATAGTTTAACTGCTTTACAAGTACAATACAAAAAATAACAATTTATTCACGCTAATTTGTTAAGTGCATAATTGAATGACTTATTGTTTGAGATAAATTGCGTCAGTAAGTGATTAAGCCATGCGTTTATTGTAGAAACTGTGTAAACTGTGTAGCGTGGTGGTGATGGTGGTGTGCGAATTGATAAGAAACATTTGCTAATTTTAGTGGACTCACAGTAACACTTTAAAAGGTTCAAATTTCACATACTCCTACAGCGAACTTGATAAGATGCGACTCATTTATTTGTATGTTCCATGAGGATGATAAAAAAACGATCAGTTGTAGTTGTCAGTGCAATGTATGCACAATGTATTCATTACGACATGACTATGGAAGTCATTATGTAGTCTTAATGGCTGCTTTCCCATGATCATTATGTTTTTTTTCAATGAGTCATAATTTTTAATCTGGCTGATTATGGTCATTGACACGGGTGCTCTTAATGCGATCTCTTAAATCATAACGGGTAAATAAAGTGGCGGTTATTTTTGGGTAATTGCATTATTGACAAAAGGCTTAGCAAAATACTATGTATCTTAATCCCTTAAAATGCAGCTTTTACTAGCTATTTTTTTTGCATGGAAAATGATAAAAATACTTTGAAGTGTTTGCTAAAAAAGTATGCTGGAAAAAACATTAGATTGATTGCGGGTAGTTAATCTTTGGCAGTTTTACAGCAATTATATTACATGCAGAGCATATCAAAAGCAAATTTGTATTGTTGCATGTTGTCACATGCAGTTCACAAGTTTGAGCATAATTTCGGTTTTATAAATTGAATACATCCATGTCAACGATCAAGACATGAAATTTTATTTCAGACAAAAACATATGGTTAGTGCACAAATATTTTTGCTCATTTTAATTTAGAATAGAAAACTTACAATGAATGCAAATTAGAAAAGAGAGAGTTGCATTAATGAGCTATAGAAGTAGCATTGATATGTTCAGTTGTGGAAGCCATGATACATACACGAAATGGAAAGATGGAAGTGTTGTTAGTGTGTACAGTATTTACATAAAAATAGTTCAGTGGAGATGAGATAGAATATGGTGTCATTCTAATGTTCCATGTCTCTGATGTTTCTTCAATGATGGGCAGGTGTTAAAAAGCTGGCAATGCCAACCAACGATGAATTTAATTCAATGAAATTGCATGCGTTCATTTTTGTGAAATCATTTAAGGTTAGCACTAATTGTAGTTTTGTCAACCTTTGCTGATAAAAGTTTTCATAGTTCATTGACGGTTAGCATTTAGCAATGCTTTTATTTTCGCTTTCACATAATATTGCAATTTTCCATTTAAATTCCTATACTCCAACTTAATGGACATTCCGTTAATGGAGACGAAACCTCTTACATAAGTAAGCGCTATTAATGTGCTGACCGGAATAAGTTTAGTCTACATTTTCCAAATTTGCTGTTTTAAGTCAGAACAAGTCTATAGTTGATCGTAATTAATATCTAGCCTGCCATTTTGTCAACAAGAAAATGAAAGATAAAGTAGGCAGATAGCATTAAAGCAAAGAGAAAGTATTCCAACTATTCCAAGTTAAACGAATATGACAGTAGTGATACAAAACTTCATATTGTCTTGTGTTTAAATTACTTTTGACTACGCACATGCTACTACATATTCATTTGTCAGTCGATTTCAACCAAAAATTGATTCCATGAAATAGCTTAAATTGACGGTATAATTGAAATATTGATGGAACAAGGGTTCTAAAGAAAGTATTTATTTCACTTTTCGTTTGGGCTTTCGTTGCGTATCAGTATTTTCGCTTCTTATTTAAAAATTAATGTTCCATGTGTCAATCAGAATTCTCTTGTTAAATTTTCATTAAACTAATTTGCTAGGATTCATAAAGGCTTTCAAATTAGTACGCATATGAAAATTTCTCCTAAAAATGCCGAATGGCATTGGTTTCATTACGAAAACTGCTGAACTGAATAGCTTATTTTATAGTAACTAGTTTAATGTGTTTACTTGAATGTAAATTCTATAATTACGTTGCATTTTCAGTATTTCGACTTTCTTTGTGACTTTATGACGATAATTATTGGTAAGAAGCCTAAAAATAAGCCTGATAATTTTGTTAACTTGCGCATGTGCAAAAGAAATTATCATTTTTCAAGCTTCATTATTTTATTATGAAAAATATTTTTGCATTCTCATGCATTATGGCAATGCGTGCTAAAATCTTTAGAAAGAATTTTATTTCGTCAGCTCCAGTTCAAGTAAATATTGATTTTTTACGCATCAAACTGTCATATTTTCATCAAACTTTTTGCTTCATTTTTTCTTATAGCTATAAATTATTTCTCTCTTTTTATTACATAAACCATGCTGTAAAACATGGCACAGTTTTCATATTAAAGTAATTCCCCATCAAGAAATACTCGAATGTCAACCTTTACATTGCACTTGATATTAAACTAGACAAGACATGAATTGGTTGACTGTATTTCTTTGAGCGTTAACTATTTTCGTTAACACATGTGTTAAAAAGTCAAAATCTTTGACATAATCGTTGTACACTGGTATTCCTCTATCTGTCTAAATCTATAAAAACCAACCCATGTACATTCGTACACCAAACCAGCAGATCATACATTGTTGTAAAGAAATGGACAAGATGATGATGATGACATGATGATCATGATGGTATGGTGGTGGTGTGGAACTTACTACCGACTACCACCACCAGGACTTGTAAATGAAATATGTTTTTTCTCTCTTTTTCGTTTTTTGGTAGTGTAAATTATCTAAAAGAGAAATATATGTATACTTACAACAAAATTATATTCAGTTCAGTTCAGTTCAGTACCAGTGTATAATATTTATGTTCATATCTAGATGTTTGTAGAATAACAGTATAATACATACATAGTTACAATTTACCCATGTAAATCTTTTTTATAATCCATCCATCCATGCAATCTTACCTCTCTCTAGTAATAAATGGAAGACACATAGAGAATGTGAGTACGTTGGTTTTACTTTACGTGTGCATACATTGTATATCCATAATACCACCTAACATCACGCTCTCTCTCTCACATAACGTAAACGTAACAGACAAATCAACCTGCATGAAGCTTCTTTTCGTTGGTTCATTCGGCTCATTCCATTATGTTACATTGAACCGGGTATTCTTTTTTTCTTTCCCCTTCTTCGTCTTGGTATTTTACCATCATGATGATGGCGGTGATGATGATGATGATGATCATGATGCTCAACTCTGCTCAGAAAGTAGAAAAGAAACCATACCATTACGTTTGTATTATGCTTGTGTGCAAAGGAGAAGTACGCAAGTGAAGAGTTCTTCTCTGAAACTTACCCTTTTTATGTCTCTGTAGAGCTGTGTATGAGTTTGAGCTTGAGCTGGTAATTTTTTTCTTCGTTTCTTTCTGTATTCATTTTACTTCTTGTGCTTACCACCGGCCACCGAGCATATATACATAACATAACACAACATTGTGCACAAAATGAATTCACAAAAAATGTACAGTTTAAAAAATATTATTATTTTGCTAGCTTCTTTGAACACAAAAAATGCATGTTTTAATGAGTAATAATAATATTTTGTATGGAAGGTACAGAGACTCAAATTGAAACTTTTCTTATTCTCTTTTTTCATCATAATCATCATGAGTTTACATAAAATATGTAATGTTTGTGAAATGTGAAAATGGTTTCAACCATAATACTGTTTTTTTTTCTATTTTCCACAAAACGTCTCCCTACTTTATATTGAATTTTTACTACACATTACATAGTGGTTGTGTTTCCACTCATTTATACTCCACTCAGTTCACGCAAAGCGTATGAAATAAAATCTACACATATATTGACGATGAAAATGATGAGTACATTTTTTTATAAACTATATAGGTATAAAACCCAAACATACACACAGAGAGAAACATTTTTGTTGTATGTGCAAAGCAAAGGTACTCTGGTTTTTTTGTAGCTTTAAAGTTCGTGGAACATGGTATCTTAACGAGTGGATAGCTAGAGCAAAACAGTGAGTCTATTGAACATACAAGTACGAACGAACGATGCGATCAGAAAAGAGAATTTTACTTTGTCCTGACACTAGAATTCTCTGTTATGTGACGACGAGAGAGAAACACAGAAGCAAGAGAGAAGGAGAACGAAACGAAAGAGAAGGGATAATAATATTGTGGAGAAGAAAAGCTTTTTTATTTCACCAGTCTGTGATTGGCTCAGTTGACAGTGTAGCATATAGTCAGAGAAGAGTATGGATAATGTCTATGTGCGTGTTTGCCAATATAATACATTGACTTGCCTTGCCACTCTTCTTATTTCTTTACCATCACCACTACCAGTACCAGTGCCAGAGAGTCAGAGTACCAATGACTGTCTGTGTGAAGAGAGCACCACCGCCGCCAACACCACCACCACCACCACCGACATCATTTACTACTTACTTTTTACTTTTTCTTCTCTCTCTTTCTGTCTCTCCGGTACTCTGACTCCGTCTGTAGTCTGTACCACTTCACTAGCTGTGGTTACTGCTCTCTGGTTGGTATTTTTTTCATTTATAAATTCTGGACAAAAAAATAGTTGGGGTTGATGAAATAATATTATATGCGTGTTTGTGCATCTTCTTCACTTTTTTTGGTGGAAAGAGCGACGAGTATCATAGTATACATAGTTGCGAGAGAGAATGCAAGTAGAGCACTGTCATGTCACCCCCTCTTCCCTCGGGCATTTATTTTGGCGTATGTATGTAATATTCTATGAGAGTAAAGTTTTTACTTTAGCTGTTGTTCATTCCTCTCTCGCTTGCCTTTTGATACTCTGTCCAAATTCAGAGATTTTTTTCTGGTTACTTTCGTGATTATTATGGCGAGAATCGAGAGAGATGCTGCGATCATTACACTATCGTATCCTCATCATCATCATCATTGCTGTTGTGTTCTTGCATTTTACATTGTATTTTTGTGAAAAAGGAGAATAATAATGTAATATGTGTAATATAATATTATGCAAAAATTTATCATGATATGATATCATTCTTCACATTTCAAGATGGACGTACAATGCATATAAAGAGAGATGATTTTTCCATTGTTTCACGACATCTTGAAACCATGTTTCATATTGAAATCTTGAAAAATGAATATTGGGTAAAATAACTTTGTTGTTTGGAGTGGAATACATGGAATATCATGCAATGCAATATATTTTTAATAAAATCAAATAAATAGGTAGACGAGAGTCTGAAATTGTTGTATTTTTTTAAAGAAGAAAATTCGTCCTCCCTCTTCTTTCATACAAAAATGTTATGGATCTTTTTGAATAAACAAGATATTTGGATTCCACTACTCCAAATTCCAAAGCAAAAAGTGAGTTTTGTCTGTCGTAGACTGGAATGAAGTACAATTGGTAGATTGGCTGTATTAGCGTCGTTTTAAAAACTCTGTATATGGCGTTCTTTCTTTCTGGCAACTTTTTTGTTAGTGTCCATCATCACGAACGAACGAAATACTTTGTTCAACATGCTTATTTGGAGCAATAATATGTGTATTTTAAAAGAGATGTACAAAATGTGAACCTTACTGCAATTTTTTCATGTTATGCTTTTAAGCTTAAAAAATTCACAATGGCAGGATTAAGATTAGAAATCATACATGTAAACCTGTTTTGCAACATTGCAAAACCGTCATCATTACTGTCTTAAAGAAATGCAAGGGTAGATGAATGGAGTGAATATAGTCAGTAGTGTACATTTAGAATTTTACAGGTATGTAACATTCAGAAATATTTTAGAGGAAAATGGCATATAGATAGAGTAGGTGTGGGCCCAGCAAATATTTTTGTCCAGTAAAAGCTTCAAGTTTCTTAACTTCATTGCCAAGAGCCACTTGAATTTTTTTAATTCAGTACCGACTGGGATTCATACACTTTCACTTCTCTGTACCTATGCAAGCTGTACCAGAAGACGAAAAAAAAATGCTACAGGATTATATTTTTCGCATATTGTGCATTGTGTAACTGTCGTATTCAGTCAATTCTTGTTCGCGTCCTTTTTTGTGCATTCTTGCCAATTGCTGCTGTCTGTCAAGTCAAGTCAAAGAATTTTCGCTTTAGCCTGCCCGCTGGACTACAGCTACTGGAAACATTTGGAAGGACGTGGTGAATATTTCCTTACAGTGTTTCCCTAGGGGGAAGGTCATGTCGTTTATGTTCAAATAATACTCATAAGCGTATGGCTTTTCCCCTTGGGACTCACTGAATACAACGAACGATTTCGAAAAGCTGATGAATGGAGACCATCAACCCAAGAAAGTGACAAACGAAATGTCTAGAAAGTTGCTAAAATTAGACTGAGAAAGTTTTTCTTAACAGTACAGTGAAATGTGGAATTTCTCTGCAAATCCCCAGTTTATGTAAACTACCGTACGCGTACGTCACACTACTTTACTGTTGGAAAATGGGGGAAAGCGAGACACTATGTGTAGGAATGCAATAAACCATTTTTGTGCTCCGTTGAACTACAGTTCATGTGTTTTTCAGTAGCTGAATTGCAGTTTTCACTAATTTACTTATAATTTACATTTATAATATATGCATTCATATTGAAAATTTCTAAAGTTTACTATTCAAGTACATACTTGTAAGTGTAAGATGCAAATATGTGTACGCTCTTTATGTAAATGTACAGTAAAAGAGTACTTGGAAAATTCTGTTCACTTGAATGTGTTTGTATCATACAATCTTGTAGAAATATTCATTACTTTATCATCCCGCATCACTCCTACCCTACATGCTATATTATCAGTCACATATTTACGTTTAGTTTTTTCCATAAAATCATCAAAAGTTGCATTTTGTATTTTTGCAATCTGGGAAAATTTAGTACACGCATAATATGTCATACTATGAAAGATAAAAGATCACTTGCTGAACGCACGGCACCTACGAACATACAAGTTAACAAGTTTATCATCATTGTGCTTCGCAAAAGTAAAATATTTTTGAAAATATCATAACTGACCAATCGGTTTTACTTTAATTTCAAGGTATTTTACGGAAAATGGATTGAACAAGATCGAGAACTAGTCTAACTGTGCTATTGGATAAGGAAAAAGGATACACACTCTGTTTTTTAATCACAACCAATAAAATGCATATAAAAATGGCAAATCAAGATTAACTCAAACATTTGCGCACCTCCGCGTTAGAAATTAAGAATATTCCGATGCTTCATAAAACGATAATCTCTTCAAGATAGTTTTCCTGGAGTGGAATGGAAAACTACGACGTTTTTGGAGATGACCTGGGAAGTGGAATGCTAGATGGTTTGGTTGGCTTAGGCAGCTCGGACGGCTTCGGCGCTGGAAGCGGTCAACAACAGCAGCCATCACGTCCTGGTGCAACCGACTCCATGATGCAGGGGTTTAACAGCCAGACGTCGCAGTATGCCCCCATGGGTCAAGGAATGACCCCTGCGGCGTCTAAGCTCACCCCTGGGGGCTACCCTGACTTTACGTCCCAATATGGTGCCTACAATCCGTCCACAGTTCAACAACAACAGGCACAGTCTTCACTTGGGGCGTATGGTTCAGCACCAGGAGCACCTTCCAGACCTATGGCTGGTTACCCTCCATACCATCAGTCAGCTGCCACTCCCAGTATTCATTATCAAGACTATTCGGTACAAAGCCAGGCCGGTATGCTAAGACCGGCAGCCCCTCCTACACAACCTCACGCTTCTGCTGCGTCAAGGATGGTAAGCCCCGCTGCTCCTCCGCCCCCTCAACAACAGCAGCAGTACGGAGCATATCGCGCACCTTCACAAGATTCCATGTATGTACAACAACTCCGATGGAACGAGCAACAACCTTATGGTGCAAGTTTACCCCATCATTACCCTGCAAACGCTGCAGCAACCTATCGACCTCCTCACGCTTATCCCTCAAATTTACCCAGACCGCCACAGCCTATGCCTCAACAGAATTCTATACAGCAACAACAGCAGCCACAAACAGCTCCAACTCCGTCGGCTGCAGCAGTGAATTCACAACAACCATCACAACATAACATTCCATATATGACAAGGCCGCAAACCCCGTCTGTATTAAACCAGCAGCAGTCGCAATATACTCAAAATATGTATCCTAACGCTTCTAATCAGTACCCTGATTACCATCATAATTCCGCCAATTTGAATCGCATGGGAAGCGGTCCCACTGGAGCACCTTCTAATGTGTACCCCACTGCTTCTCATCATACTCAACAACCTTACTCAATGCCAACGGCACCTCAACCTCATCAACCTTATGGTAACCAATATGGTCAGTATTATCCCACAGGGAGCTCTCAGGTGTCGGCTTCGCAGGGCAACAGCATGTCGTACAGTGGTTCATATGGCTCCAGCGCACCTGCTGCAGTCAACTCCTCTGTGCCTAATGGAAATACAAGTTACAGACCAGGCTATGCCCAGCTGCCGCAACTTTCTCCGAGACAACCTACTCCCTCTCCCCGCCAACCTACGCCATCACCTCGTCCTCCAGCTGCCACCACACCAACTATTCCGGTTCCAACTTCGCAACAGCAGTCTATGCCCCAACCTACAAACTCAATGCCACAACAGCAACAACAGCCACCACCCCCTCAGCTTCCTCCAGTAGTCCCTCCACAACAAAATCAACAACCTAGTAGTCTTCAACAATTAGAACAAATGGTGATGCCTCACGTTAGTAAAAGTTGCCCTTCGCCTAAACCAAATATGGTAAATATGGGTGGTGGTGTTATGAGTCCATTAGGTGGACCCAAAACCCCAATGTCTCCACAAACTATTAGTGGTCCAAAAACACCAATGTCTCCAACCCAGTGGCAAACACCATCGAGTAGGCCAAGTCAACAACCCACACCAGTTTCAAAACCTTCATATCCCCCCACACCTCAGCAGCAGACTCCTTCAATGTCGGGTAGCCCCGGAGGGTACAGTATGTCACCGGGTGTAATGTCGCCCATGCAAAATGCTACGTCAAATTCAATTGATAATACAATTAACAGTATCGTTAGGAATTCGCAGGATCCAACTGCCGACCTTGATCTAGGAAATTTAAGTTCATCTATGGACACATCTGAATGTCCACTACCTGCATCAATCACGTCTAGAAGTGATGACACGAAATCCAGTTCACAAATGTCTTCTGGAAGTATGTCATCTCAAAATCAGACTCCCGATATGACGTCCCTACAAAACACAATGACTGACGAAGCCTCCTCTGGGGCAACATCAGAAATGTCTACCACGGACAGCATGGGACAAACACAAAACAACTCTGTTCAAAGCACTGACACAGGCTTTTCACTTCCTGGCTCGTCCTTACACGACTCAGCTATCGATAGTGATGGCACGAGTGGCTTGCCCTCGTTGGGTTCCTCAATGGATGACTCTCAAGCATCCCAGCCACAAGTTCCAAACAGCAGTAGTTCTTCGCTTGAGCCCAACGTACCGAGTAGCATGTCAAACGCTTTAAATTCCATGAGTCCTTCCAGCTCTCAAGCACAACAGCAACAGCAAATGTCATCAACATTCACCTCGCCTGCGTTGGGATCACCGATGGCATCAATGTCATCTAATGCACCTTCCTCGAGTCAGACTTCGCAGCAGCAACAACAGCAGCAGATGGGTCTTCCACCATCCTCATCTCAGTCGAGTATGCAAGTTTCCAATATGATCAGCAGCTATAATTCACAGGGACCACAACAGCAACAGCATGTACAGACCAGCCAAGGTTATGTAAATAGTACTGGAATGAATTCCGCACCAACTAGTATGGGAGGCATGATGCCTCCACCTGGACCTCATCAGTATTCCACGCAACGTTTCCCTGGACCTGATGTATCTGGTGCATCTCAATCGTACATGGGTGGTTATCACAATGCCCCAGGGTATCCATCGTATCCTACACCTGGACAAAGTGGGGTGCATCAAGGACAAATGCGTCCTCCAGTTCCATCTCCTTATGGACCTGTTGGAGGAATGGGTCCTATGGGAGCTCAAGGAATGCCTAATCAAGGTGCACCACCTGCGCAAGGATCTGACAGGTATTATGAAATTCATCAGTTGCAACAGCAGCTACAGCACCTGTTTAGTCTTCCGATGAATCCACAACTTCAGATGCAGGTGAGTTCAAATTAATTCTCATAATTTTTTATGCTTTATTTGGATGCATGCATTGCTCTGTTTGCTTTCCCAAGAACAAAAATTATATGTCGCAATCCCATTTTTTATCACAGATTAATGAGCTGCAAGAGAGATTGCGAATGTTGCAAACACAACAGCAGCAAGAAGGTATGAATGCACCCGGCTCATATCCCATGCAGCCAATGCAACCTCCACCAATGGCAGGAATGCCAAATCAAGGTCCCATGTATGGACCTGGTCCTAATATGCAGATGCCACCGGTAAGACTTTTACACTATGTATTACTAAATTGTCATATACGTAAAATAACTACAGGTACAGTTGACAATTTTGATACATTACATGAGTAGAAGAAGAAGAGTTTATGCATATTGTACGAATTCATATTTTTGTAGGGAATGCCTGGCTCTGACTTGCCAAAGACTGATTTAGATGAAACTCCTACGAAGGGGAAGAAAAAGAAAGAGAGAAAGCCGAGAGAAAACAAAGGACCTGGGAAAGGTAAAAAATCAAAGGAGCCGAAAGACTTGGTAAATTTAGATCTGCCACCAATACCTCCACCAGAGCCCATAATGTCACACGAAGTATACGAGTTTCAGGACTTACCAAGTGAGACACCTGAGAAGAAAACTAAAAAACCGAGGTTAGTTAAATTTTCACATATTATTTTAAAGCATCATCAGTGCACTGCGAAATGTTAGTTAATCTAATTCTGATTCTGAATGACCACCGACTATCGACTATTCAATATTTTGTTGCCTGAAAAGATGAGTATCATTATGCACTAAACTCACGTCGCCAATTTTTTTATGCTACAGAAAACCCAGAGAACCGAAAACTCCAAAGGAAAAGAAACCCAAGGAGCCAAAGCCCCCAAAAGAGAAAACTCCAAAAAGGTTAGTAATAGTGCAATTACAAATCTGTTAATCTAGTTTTAAACGAGTACACTTGAAAGCGTGTGCTAGTAATATAAATACTTTTAATGAAGTGATTTTAAAAATGCCAAAAATGTATTTATGCAATTCAGTAGCAAAGCTCGGAAAAAGAAGGGGCCACCTGAGACCCCAGAGCTCGATAGTTCTCAACAGGCCGAAGGTACAAATGATTTGGACACCTTAGTTCCAAAAAGCGATGAGTTTCCAGAACCGGATCAAAAAAACGGGATTGGTGCTGCTGGTATCACAGCAGCTGAAGGAGGCCCCTCCATGCCCACCAGTGGAGGGGATGGTGATACCAGCACCCAAGAAGGCACAGGAGCAACCGGCGACATCACGGACGCTGAAGCCGCACCCGCGGCAGAAGTGACGACTCCTGTGAAGCCAAAAAAGCCAAAGAAACCTAAACTGAAGTCTAGTTCTTCCAGCAAGAAAAGACCTTCTAAGTAAGTTTACGCTGAATTAAATGTGCTTGATGGCTATAAATGAATGAATTACTTTTTAAGACGTGTATACACTAGTAATTCAAGCTTATAATTTTTTTCTTTCGTGTGGTGTTGTAGGACCATGATCTCTTTGGCTAAATTGAAAAAGCGCAGAAAGCGAAGCGACTCCGAAGGATCCGATATGGACGCCACGCCACCTCCTTCACCTCCGCCTGAAGATGACAATTCGAATGTAAGTTAATTGGACAAGCAAGCTTTCTAATTTCTAATCCAATTAAAAATTCACCCATAACTGATTTATAATATTTTTTTGTACTTTGCCATTATAGAAGAGAAGATCTGCTAGGAACACAGGTCGAAAGAAGTACATTGATGATATCGACCTTGCTCTATCGGATGAAGAATTGCTAATGCCTGATCCAAAATCACTTAAAACGTTGGAGGCAGTTATTTCTGAATCTGCAGCAGAAGCGGCGTCAGCGGCCGTTACTTTAGATCTTCCACCGTGTGACTTACCTCTGGCTGAACCTTTGCCTTTGCCACCACCACCACCTATTTGTACTACCCCGACTCCTCCAACTTCTTCAAAGAAAGGCAAAAAGAAACCAGTGGATAACCAAGAAACTCCAATTCCAGATAACGGTCACTTAAGTAAACCGAACTTTGTATTTGTCAACCCTGCCGAAGAAGATACAATGATAGTCCAACATATCCTGTCCATGCGAATGGGTAAACGTGAAATCATTGAAGATTCATCGTCGGAAGACGAAGATGAGAAAACTGAAGAGAAAGAAGAGAAAAAATCCGATGAGGCAAGTACAGATACGGTAGAAAATAAGGAAGAGGACAAAGAGAAGGACGCTCCCAAACCTGAAGATGAAGCTACCTCAGACGAAGTAGTGAAAGCCGAAGGTGAGCTAGCGTCGGAAGAGAAATCTTTGAAATCAGATGCACTCCCAGACCAAGTTGAAATTAAACCTGAAGGGGAAAGCGAGGTAACTCAAAAAGTAGAAGACGATACGAAGGAACCAGAAGTAAAAGAAGCTACATCTGAAGATAAGCCAGTCATTGAACCTGAAGTAAAAACTGATTCTACCGTTGAAGAAAAACCTAGTGAAGACGCAAGTATTAGTGTAGAAACAGAAAAAGATAAAGAAAATAAAGTAGATGAGAAGGTTGAGCTACCGAGTACAGAAGACGCACAAGCTGAAAAATCTCTGATCGAAGTTGATGCAACTAAACCTTCCGAAGCAGAGGAAAAGAATGACGAGGAAAGTCCAATGGAAGTTGACATTAAAACGGAATCCACTGAAGAAACAAGTAGTGAAGAAAAGAAGGCAAGCGAAAGTGAAAGTAAGGACATCACAACTGACACTGACGCCAACAAGGCCACGGAAGAAGAGAATAAAGTTCTGCCTACTGATGATACCGAGAAGAAGACGGAAGTTTCTGTTGAAGAGAAAAAAGAAGAGAAACCCAAAAAAGAGAAGAAGAAAAAGGAACCTCAAATTGTGGAGGTTGAAGAATTCTATGTCAAGTACAAAAGCTTTTCTTATCTCCATTGCGAATGGAAAACAGAGGAAGAACTTCTCAAGGGTGACAAGCGAGTGAATCAGAAAATCAAACGCTTCAAGCAAAAGATGAACCAAAATTCCAACATTTTTGAGTTTCTGGAGGAAGAACCATTCAATCCAGATTACATTGAAGTGGATCGTATTCTTGATGTTAGCGAAGTAACTGATCCTTTAACTGGGAAAACGAATAAAAACTACCTGGTGAAGTGGAAATCCCTTCCATACGAAGAATCTACTTGGGAGCTTGAAGATGACATTGACACCCAAAAAGTGGCGAGCTACTTCAAATTCAACAAACCCCCTCCCAAAGATCAGTGGAAATCTAAGAAACGTCCCAAAGCCCACGAGTGGGTGAAACTGGAAAAAAGCCCTGTTTACAACAGCAACAACACCCTCCGAGCCTACCAATTAGAAGGTCTTAACTGGCTTTCTTTCTCGTGGCACAATGCAAGAAACTGCATTCTTGCCGACGAGATGGGTCTCGGGAAAACCAT
Source organism: Entomobrya multifasciata (assembly GCA_034693345.1). NCBI lineage: Eukaryota > Metazoa > Arthropoda > Collembola > Entomobryomorpha > Entomobryidae > Entomobrya > Entomobrya multifasciata. Next base: position 13,460 of record JAQFXM010001683.1, on the reverse strand, counting down.
CCAGTCCCTTACATTCGTGGAATCAGTTTACCGATACGGAATCCGCGGACCATTCCTAATCCTCGCGCCATTATCGACAGTACCTAATTGGCAACGTGAGTTTGAAACGTGGACAGATCTGAACGTTATTGTTTACCACGGCTCCGTTGCCAGCCGAAATATGATTCAAGAGTATGAGATGTTTTATCGACATCCAGACAACCCTCAGATGAACATAAAAGACGTCTACAAATTCAACGTTCTCATTACCACATTTGAAATAGTACTTACTGATGTGATGGAACTCAAGGACTTTCCTTGGAGGCTGTGTATTATTGATGAGGCTCATCGACTGAAAAACAAAAACTGTAAACTATTGGAAGGTCTGAGAATGCTCAACTTGGAGCACCGAGTGTTGCTCAGTGGAACACCACTCCAAAATAATATAAATGAATTGTATTCTCTTCTCAACTTCCTCGAACCTGCGCAGTTCAACTCGGACGAACAGTTCGCTAAAGAGTTTGGCGAGTTGAAGACCGACAGTCAAGTACAAAAATTACAGGCACTCCTGAAACCCATGATGCTTCGTCGGTTGAAGGAGGATGTAGAAAAGTCCATTGCTCCTAAAGAAGAGACCATTATTGAGGTAGAATTGACAAACATGCAGAAAAAGTACTACAGAGCAATTTTGGAGAAAAATTTCTCGTTTTTGAGCAAAGGGACCAATTCCGCTAATATACCTAATCTCATGAACACAATGATGGAATTACGAAAATGTTGCATCCATCCATATCTCTTAAATGGTAAGTTCTTTAAAATATGAACCTTATTATAATGCTCATCATGGATCATGAATCATAGATCATTTCATAACGTATTTACAATTTGTTACATTTGTAGGTGCTGAGGAACAAATTCAGTTAGACTATCGTCTCGTAAATGGAGTACCAGAGAGTGACCCTGATCTCTATTACAAAGCGCTAGTTTCGTCCTCGGGAAAAATGGTTCTTGTCGACAAATTACTTCCTAAACTGAAGTCAAATGGCCATCGTGTACTTATTTTTAGTCAAATGGTGAAATGCCTGGACATCCTAGAAGATTATCTTATCTATAAAAAATATCCATATGAAAGAATAGATGGAAGAATTCGAGGACCTGTTCGACAAGCCGCTATCGACAGATATAGCAAACCAGATTCGGACAGATTTGTATTTTTGCTTTGTACAAAAGCTGGTGGGCTGGGAATCAACCTTACAGCTGCAGACACAGTAATTATCTATGACTCGGATTGGAATCCACAAAACGATTTGCAGGCGCAAGCCAGATGTCATCGTATCGGACAAGCTAAAATGGTCAAAATTTACAGACTGGTTTGCCGCAACACTTATGAGAGAGAAATGTTCGATAGGGCTTCCTTGAAGCTGGGTCTTGACAAAGCAGTTCTTCAATCCATGAACACCAATCAAAATCAAGTAAATAGTAAGTCGATGGATACGTCGTCGAATAAACAGCTCTCTAAAAAGGAAGTTGAAGATTTGCTGAAAAGGGGGGCATACGGTGCCTTGATGGATGAAGATAATGCTGGTGATACTTTCTGTGAAGAAGATATTGACTGTATTCTGTCGAGGAGAACACAAGTCATTACTTTGGAACAGGGAGAGAAAGGATCTACTTTCTCCAAGGCAAGTTTTGTCGGTACTCAGGCACGAGAAGATATTGACATTGATGATCCCGATTTCTGGAAAAAATGGGCGAGAAAGGCAGAAATTGATGTTGATGAAATGGGAGACAAGAATGAGCTAGTCATTCATGAACCTAGAAGGCGTACTCAGATTAAACGTTACGGACATGATGAAGCCATGATGGACATTTCTGATTTGGAGTCTTCCACGGACACTGACGAAGAAGGAAATAATGTTGGTGATAGAACTCGTGGAGGTAATTGAAGAATTACATTTTACGCGAAATTTTGATCATAACAGTTATTCGGTTTTTTCTAACGACTCATTGTTTTCCTTTGTTTTCTTAGGACGAAGCACACGAAGTGGTAAAGCTGGTCGTCGGGGCCGTCGCGGTAATGTTGATGATGACTATTCATTCGATGATGGCATCGTTGAATATGGAAAGTGGACACGTAGTGAATGCTACAAAATTGAAAAGGGTTTACTTACATTCGGGTACGTACGAATTTTTTTCAGAGTATTTTTTTTCTATTGGGAATTTTAAATTTACATCCGGTTTATGGGATAATATGATGACATGCCATGCTAATACTGAGTGAAGGATTCAGTCCTTCATAATGAGTTGACAACTCTTCTCTTGCGTAGCCTGAAGCTTTTTTTTCAAGCATTGGTTTATTTCTCAAATCAATATATGAAAAAGAAGTAAAAACTTTACTTTTAATCTTGTTTTGTATTAGGTGGAGTCGGTGGTCTGAAATTTTACAGCAAGGTCAGTTCCGAAAGGGGTGGACCGAAAATAACGTGGAAGAGTGTGCCAGAGTGATTGTAAGTTATTTTTATGAATTTATAATGTTGATCGTATTTTTTCTCTGTACCTTGGTTTACCTTTATCATAACACTTCTTCTTCTGCGTCTTCTTAGCTCCTCCACTGCGTTAATAACTTCAGAGGTGACGAAAAGGTGAAGAGTTTTGTATCCGATCTAATCAACCCTAGAGTGAATGAAAGTGCTTTGAGTAAAAAACATTCGGGTAAGTTTTAATAGCATTCATTCACATGTCTGCATGCATGAAATTTTGCAAGATGTAAAAATCAATGTAACGTTACTTGTAACTCTAGGTTTAGCTAGTCCAGTATCACGCGGAGGTAGAAAAAGCAAGAAGAAAGAACGCGATGGAGAAGAGATTGAGGAAGTCATTACTGATCATGACTGGACAAAGGATGACAAGTTTGACTCTGAAAATCATTTGGATATGATGTACAAAAAGCACTTGTTGAAGCATTCAAACAAGTAAGTTGAAACTTTATTACAGTGACATTATGAAACTTTATGAAAATTATGTATCTGAAAGTACACAGAGAAAATTAATTGCATTCTCGTATTTTATTAGGGTACTTCTGAGGATAAGAATGCTTTACTATATCAAATGTGAAATCATTGGACCTTTCGCTTCTAAAATTATGGAAGGTGCTCCAATAAGGTATGAATATTTAGTCAATTTATGATTATGTGTTTGGTATTTTTAGTATTTCTGTTATTTATCGGAGTTTCGTTGTGTTTTTTTTGAATAGCGAGTGTCCAATTTGTCCACCAAGTTTAACAATCGACAATGGCCCATTGGATTGGTGGGACCGGGACGCGGATGTTTCTCTACTTATTGGTACTTTTAAGCATGGATATGAAAGGTACAATATGATGAGAATGGATCCAAGCCTTTGCTTTCTAGAGAAATGTGGTCCTCCTGATGGGTCTGCAGTTTTAGCCGAGATTTCCGCTGATGTGTAAGTTACATCGTAATAATATGTACATGAAAGCCATTCATGAACTTATTGAAAAACTCAGCTTCTGATAATAACTTTCGTTATTTTTCTCACCAAACAGTAACGAAGAAGAACTAGAAAGAGCTGTAGCTGGTGAAGATGATGACGACAACAGCAACCTGGTAGCTGCCAAAAAGGAGGTGAAGAAAGAACGAAGAGGCAGAAAACGTGGCCGAGGAAAGAACAATAAAGCCACTGCGGCTGCGGCTGCTGCAGCAGCGGCCCTTGCTGCTGAGAACGAAGCAAAGGTTGATGAATCCAGTAACAGCAACGAAAAACTAGATGAGAAAATTGAGGAAAATCTTGATGAAACCTCCAAGACTGATGAAGTTACAAATAGTGGAGAAGAAAAACCACAAACTGAAACGGATTCAGTAGCAGACGAGACGTCTTCTGATGCGAAAGAAACCAAGCTTTCAAAAGAGGTCGATCCAGCAGACGAAACCGCTAGTAAAAGTGAGGATACACCAGAGAAAGAAGATGCTGAAAAAATGGAGATTGACCAAGATGATAAGAAAGTCGATACAGACATTAAAAGCAATGAAGATGAGCTAATCAAGGAGAAGAATCCAGAAGCTGTTAATGAAGAGCAGGTGCAAAATGGTGAAACTGAGTCTCCGGATTCAGAAACTTCTCTTGTGAAACCTGAAAAAATGGAGGTTGATGAAGAAGCTGAAAAGTCTGATGACAAAGCAGTCGTTGAAGATAGTAAAAAGGACAGCGAGGAAGCTGATGTTGCCGTCCCACCCGCCGAAGTCAGTAAGTTGTCAGAAGACTTATCTGATGTCGATAAAGCAGGTGAGGTAGTACAAAAGGAAGCAGAAACCCCAAAGAAGGATGATGCTTCAAATGAATCTCAAGCACTTCCTACTGAAGATCAGATTAAAACTGAACCTCAAGATGATAGCGCTGCTAAGATGGATACTCTAATTAATCAATCAGGCAGCGAAGCTCCTGCAGCTTCCACAGATGTACCCCAAACACCCAAAGAGCCACAACTCAACAGCAACGGAAAATTTGACTTCCCAACTGTATCTGATCTCAATAATCGGCTGAGAAAATTGATCACATCCTTTCAAAGAAACTTCAAGAAGGAGGAAATTAAAAATGCTCAAAAGGCGAAGGTAAATCAAATTTTAATGATCGCTTAAATTAACGAAATCTTGCAATACGAAATAGTATTTTATAATGGCAAATACATTGATTCGTTTACAGCGGTTGGAAAGAAAAGAAAAGATTGAACAAATTGTTCGTGAACGAGAAATGCAGAAGCTGGAGATGTTGCAGCGTCGATGGTCCAAGAAAGAAGAAAATGATTTCTGTAAAACCATTTCAACATTTGGATATCAAAAGTAAGTTTGGCATAAATAATTGACTCCTGACATTTTGATTTGAACTGGCTCCTTTACAAATCATTCTTTTATTACAGAACACCGGAGGGCAAATATGATTGGACGAAATTCCGAATTATTTCAAGGCTTGACAAGAAATTTGACGACACACTAACCGAATACTTCCGATCATTTCATTCGATGTGCAAGCGTGTTGTTGGACGAAAATTATCTGAAGAAGACGGTACGTTTTGTTAATTTATAACGCGTTTTTATTTCTGTAGTCTTGTAACTTGTAATCCTTTAAATGCATGATATTTTTATTTCCTATTGTATATACTTTTAACACTTTTCTTGTGGACCAGTAGAATTTGGTAAGTTTTTATTTTGATTTTGTGCTTTAGTAAGTAAGGCTCGAAATATTTTCAAATTGTTAAGAATGTTATGATTTCAAATATTTAGACTTGATACAAGCCCCAGTGGATCCTATCCCTGAAGAGCGTGCTAGAAGAACGCTGGAGAGGATTGAATTGCTTACGAAAATTCGTGAGGAAATTTTATGTCATGAAAAGCTCGACGATCGTCTGCGATTATGTCAACCATCATTAGACATGCCAGAATGGTGGATCCCCGGCAAGCATGACAAGGATTTACTTTACGGAGCTGCAAGGTACAGGAAATAACTTTAAGTTGCTTGTATGCATTACCAGAGGCAATCAGTGGCTTATAATTGGTTTGTTGTGTTAATGTAGGCATGGGCTTGGTCGCACTGACTTGTTCTATCTTAATGATCCGGAGCTCTCCTTCAGAGAAATTCTTCGTCGACATATGGCCGGTGAGCCACTTATTGATCAGGCTGAGAAGCAGAGATACAAGCAGTTGCAAGAGGAGAAAAGGATGAAAATGGAAATGGAGCCACCACCATCTAAACGTCTAAAGCAGGACATGATTGATATTGAAATACAAGATATTAAAAAAGAAAGAGAAGAGAAGAACAAGCTCAAAGAAGCGGAAGCAGAAAAAGAGAAGGAATCGCAAGTAGAAAAAGAAGGAGAGAAGGACAAGGAGATGGAAAAAGACGTTGAGACCGATAGACCTAAGGAGACAGAAAAAGAGAAATCACCAGAAGATCTTTCTAAGGAAGAATCTGCAGATAAGACAGATGATTCCACCAAAGTGACTGATGAAGTTAAAGAAGCTGATGGGGAGATAAAAGAAAAGTCCATCGAAAATAATGTGAGTGAAGAAGACACAAAGAAAGAAGATAAATCAAATGAAGAGGAGCCAGAAGAAAAGACAAAAGATCAAGTGAAAGAACCTGACGCAGTCCTTGTAGGTGAAGAGAAAATTAACAATTCTGATTCCTCTGCCGTTAAGATCAAGGAGGAACCTATGGAAGTGGATGAGGAAACAGCAAAGAAAGATGTTAATTCTGAAGAAATTGTTAACTTAAGCTCTGATGCTACTCCTGCTGTACAAAAGGACATTGTTGAAGAGGCGAAAGACAAGCCCGTACCTGTAAAAGAGGAAGTTGAGACAAACGAACCTGAGAAAGACCAGGATAAGCCTGAGAAAGTTCAAGAGGTTCCTGAAAAACCAGATGTTCCTACACAACTTGGTGAGAAAAAGCCAGTGGTTGACGAAGAGGTCATCGAGAAGGAAAAACATTTAGAAAAGGAGAAAGCTCTCGAAGAATTAGAGCAAGACAAGACATCAGATTCCGGCATGAAGGAAGTTCTTGTGGAGGTCAAGGATGAATTGAAAATCACCATCAAGCTTCCAGCTGAAAAGATGAACAGGGTTGAGGTTCAGGTAAAGGGGTCACAGCAAAAGTTTTCCATGGCGGATTCCATGTTCTACCCCCCTCCACCACCAACATCAACTCTAGCTCCTTCTGGTCCACCTCCCATTCCACCACTAATTCCTGTGAACTCTGACAATTTCTTGGCATCCCTGAAGCCAAAACCTATATACACAGAATCAATGACTACCCCAGGTCTAGTGTCAGATGGTGTCAATAGCGAAAGTTACGGTTTGTTGAATCAAATGAATCCGATACGTTGGCCTCGGGACCGAGCTATTCAAATAAGGTTGGAGCACATTGTACATGCCATTGAAAAGGATGAATGGCCTGTGTCTAAATTCTTCAGCTCGGCTGGAGTAACTGATATCTTTGACTTCAATAATGAGAGTTCAACTTTGCCACCACCTCCTCCACCTGTCAAAGAGACTCCAACTACAGTATCTTCTGAGAATTCGGATTTGGCACCACCAGAAGATTTAATCATGTCGTTGTCTACATCAAAGACATCCAGTAATCTGCCTCCACCTCCTCCTCCAGTGAACATTCAGCCTCCACCACCACCAGTGGTCAATGTACCTCCACCCCCACCCGTGTCTGGTACTGGAAGCAGAAGAGGTAGAAGGAGACGTATTGCTATAGATGTAGAAACAGAGAGGGCGAAGTTGCAGGCTTTGCTCAACAACAACATACAAAGTTCCAAGGGTATGCCCCAACAGCTGCCACCTCCTCCTCCTATAGTGTCCAGCAGTGAATCTCGTGGTAGTGCACTTAGCAATGCACTCCGAAAAGATAGAGGAATGCCTAATGTTCCAACTAGTCTAAGTCATGCATTATCTAGTTTATCCGAAAAGCTAGATTTACCACCACTGCCACCTCTAGAAGCTGTTCCTCAGAAACGACAGAAAGAAAGAATGTCATCGAAATATTCTGGAAAATTCAACCCACCTCCACCTGCTCATCAGCATTTGCCTCCTCCACCATCACTTTTACGGGCAGCTACACAGCAGTCTAGAAGATCCAATTCGCCTGCACAGCATAGAGCATCTCCCAACTATTCACAAGTTCCTCCTCATTCTCAATCATCGTCATTGGATTTAAGTGTAAAATCATCTCCAACTACATCTGTAGCTGCAGCCGCAATGTCAGCTTTGTCATCTTTGAGCAGCGTCACTGTTACACCGGTGACTCTTACATCTCCTGCATTGAACAACGTAACAGTAACCCCGGTATCTTTAGCTTCAGGATCGCCTGCTGATCGTGATCGAGATCGTGGAGGTAAACGTGGGTCATCTTCTGCTCAAAGTCAGCTCAGCATTAGCTCCGCACCCATGGACTTATCGGGACCATCGTAAGTCTCACTAAAATAATCGAGTTACATTATTGCAAACTAACTAATTAAGTCGCATAATTTACTAAATGCTTCTTTTGTGAATTAACAGGCGTACAAAAGAACCACCTCGTTCTCAACAATCTCATATGCATAAGCTCTCTAGTCCTGACCGAGAGTTTGATCTCTCTTTGGGAGGTTTAGGAGGAAAGAAACAATCAAAATTGGAAAATATGTTGGACAAATTAAGGAAACGAAAGGTATGTACCTATGCACAAGTGGTTATTATTCCACACACTAGATTTGTGTGATCTTTACAATTTCGCCCTGCAGTTGGCCGAATCATTTTTAGTAAACAGTGTATAATTAACTTGATTTTTTGTGTTTTAGCTTGGTGAGCCAAACGAGCCGAAGGAACAAGAGCAGTCTCAGCCATTGGCTTTAGGAAAAGACAAGAAAAGGAAGAAACTGGATGAAATTGTGTTTGGACTTTCTGCTGCTAAAAATCAGAATGTCTTCGCTCCGCCAGCTCCTTCTCCTAAAGGTCACCATCATCAATCGTCACCTCAAAACATGCGATCTCCGGCATCTTCTCGTGAACAACAGCGTGATAGAGAACAACGCGAAAGAAGTCCCATGGGTCTGAATTTGGCCAGTTCTTTCCCCTCACCATCTGGTTCACAAAAACGTTCCAGCAACATGAATAGCAATGCTACTTCAGCACTGGCAAGTTTATTTGCAACTCCAACATCTAGTGCTAGTGGAATGTCTCACCAAGCCTCTAAAGACGCTCATCATAGCATGCAAAACCTGCTCAACAATCCACTTCTTAGTGCGACTTTGTCACTATTTAAAAATGCAGGTACTGATTTGAAAGAACTGACAAAGTTAGCTCAAGCCAGCGCTAGCTTGGCTGCAGCTACATCTAATGCACAGATGGGGAAGAAAGACGGAAGAGCATCGGGAGGTAACGCTCAACAACACGGTTCTTCAGGTCATCTTTCAGAGATACCAAAGTACGATTTGAGCAAATTGGCTGAAATGGCTGTGCCCAAGTTTGATTTATTTTCGCAAGATGCTAAGGTCAACAAGTGGCTTGCTGAACACGCTAATTTGACGCCTGAAAGGCCACCTAGTCCTGACTTTATGGACGGCAGACGTAGAAGACGTCCAAGAGTAGATCCTTTGCTCTTGGATTGGAACAAATTGAATGGGGATGAGAATGTAACTGTGATTCATCGAGTCAACGGAAAGAAGGTATGTATACATCTGGGAGTTAATTGCTAAATTCATTCGATGGATTGGTCCTCTATATACCATATGTCAACTTTTTCTTCTTAGATTACGGGACCCAAAGCGCCACAACTAAAACATCTAGGACAGTGGCTTCTAGAAAATCCTATGTATGATGTTGATCCGAGATGGGCTGAATTGGTCAAAGAGAAAGGCAACCTTCCAACAGATTTACAGCGAAGATTATCTGGGGAGCAACGTGAGAAAAAGAAAGGACCCGGAAGGCCACCACTACTAACTAGTCCTCCTGTAACAACAGCTTCAAGTAGTGGAGTTACCGTTCCAACATCTAGTGCTAATGCCTTTTCAAACCTCGGAGCATTTGCGAACCTTCCAGGTATAATATGACTATTATTACAAGAACTTATTATTTCTTTGAACTTAAATACTGAGTGACTTACAATACAATGCACTACAATCATCAATGTCTGGTATTATTTGTAATTATAGGTCTTTCAGGATTAAATCCCAATCTTCTGGCCAACCTTCAGATGGGTGCAATGGATCCCAAGAATCCCCTGTTTATGCCCTTTGGTGGACTTGGCTCTCTCGGAAATCTGGGGTCATTGGGCAATCTCGGTTCGTTAGGCAATCTTAGTAATTTAGGATTATCCAATCCACTGTTTGGTTTTGGTATACCTGGACTTGGTCTTGGTTCCGACTTACCTGGTATGCCTGGGTCCAATAACGAGAAATCAAGTAATGAAAGAAATTCATCGTCCAGAGAAAGAGGAGAAAGAGACAATTCGAATAAAGAAAGAGAAAGGGATAGAGACAGAGATAGAGGTGAACGTGATAGAGAAAGAGATAGAGATAATTCAAATCAACCATCAATGTCACATGCTTCAACACCAACAACCACCTCCTCCTCTAAGAGGGAGAGGGAGAGAGAGAGGGACGATAAAAACAAGAAATCATCCCAGGAGTCTGCTGCAGCGGCCGCTGCTGCATCCCAAAATATGCTTTCGAACGCTTTACCATTTCTGTTCCCCAACCCAGGCCTTATGTACAATCCATTAGGATTAGGTTCCCTTAACTTCGGAGGTGGAATGTCAAACCCAGCCTTTGGAAACCTAGGCCAGGGTTCGCTCGTAAATGGTCTTTCAGGTTCCAACAGTAAGAAAGGCTCACAGAGTAAATCAGGAAATAGTCAGTCATCGAACGCAGCAGCTGCTGCTGCTTTAGCAAACATCCCTGGCCTTAACATACCATCAGTTTCCAAGAAGGATTTCGCTGAAAGCCTTGCGGCAGCACAGAGATCATCAAAAGGTCAGTCCTCACAAGCTGCCGGACCACCTCCCTCATTATTAGGCCTACCTCTAGCCTCGCAATTCGCACATCAACAAGAGGACTCGGACGATGAAAGTTTGAAAAGCCTTATGGGTAATCACGCAGACGATTTACCTGACGATGACTGTCCGGGAGAAAATGCGGAACGTGTGATCTTAAAAGGTAACGTGTCTTCTGGAGGGTATTACAATAGTTTCCGGTAAAAATCAGTAGTAGTAACTTTTCGCTTTTATTTTAAACAGAGAGTAGTGAGTTGGAAAAGGAAATGGCACAGCAAAAGATGGAGACCAGACGTGAGAGAAGAGAAAAAATGCGTGAGAGAGATATAGGTGGAGGAGGAGATTCTCACAAAGGATTAACTGCTGCTGAGCGTCAGCTTCTTATGGTAAAAAAGAAGGAGAGATTAGCAAAGGAAGAGCCCATGATTCCCATGAGAGAATCCGGGAGAACTACGAGAAGTTCGGCACGTTCCAGTCGTCTGGAAGAAGCAGTTAGTAAGATGAGGGAAAGGGACCTTGATGATAAGTAATTATTATTACACATCTGTGGTCTGAGGAACGAACAAATTTTTTTGCATTTGATTGGAATAATACTACTGGCCTACCTGAGAAACACATTATACGTAACGTATGAAAACGTGTAGATTAGTGTTGGGCTCTCAGGATAATTTGCATTTATCATTGTTACACAATTTTTTGAGTTCACTACTACATAGGTAGGTAATATGCTAAGAATATTTAAAAAATCATTGGACACGGACAAGTGCAAAAGGCTTTGATAATTTTTTATTGTGACAGTACGTACAATAAGAGTACTTGCACTACGCTAAAAATACAAGATTACTTGTAATAACTTTTTTTTTGAAGGTAGTAATGAAATACAAAATGAAGTAGTATGAAAATTTTAAAAACAAAATTATTGTGGACAAGAGATTGTTTGTTTATTGCTAATCATTAATTAAACTATATGCGTATTTAATTTAGTAGCACTATATAACTTTTTAAAACAATATGCGTACCGTGATATACATAGATAAACTGTTGCATAATTAAACAGAAGTATTCTTTTGGTACACTTAAAAAACAAGCATAAATATTTTTTAGGAACTGGTTGTTGTAATCATAATGAACAAAGATGACTGTAAACGTCAGCAAAAAATATGTATTTTGAAGACGTAATGACATTTTCAATCTCGACGAATAAGTTTTTACAATCCTATTTGACCGCTGAAAGATATTTGACATTTGCTGATTTTTCATGTCTATGTTCGGCGAGTTTTAAACATTTAGAACTATAGATTTATGAAAACTTATTACTTAATTATTATTAAGATATTTTAACTAAACTACATACAAGATTGTATGAAATTGGTGTGTGCATTTGATTGTAAATGTTGTACAATATTGTAAAACTTACAAGAATTAATATTAATAGGGATACTTTAAATATAACTTAATGGACATGCAGTACTATACCATACCTTCGCACTAAAGATGTTTAATTAATTGTGATTGTGAATTCTTTAGCAGTGCACTTTTATAACTTATTATTATTAATCAATGATCTTCATTGTTGTTGTTAACCTAACGTGTAGTCTATGTAAATGTAGCTAGATGTAAATCCATTCATAATAAAAAAATATTTCAAAAAACTGCATTCAATGGTAGTATATAAAAACACACCCGGGGTTCCCTGTCGCATTAAATTGTTTCTGTATTTAACTGTATAAAATTTGGTAGTTTGTATAAGAATCATAATTGAAATTGAACAAAACTTGCTAATTTGTTTTCTGTGTCTTTTGCTATTCTACAATTTTGCAGTTAGTGAAGGAACAATTTTTAATACTGAGAAAATGATTAGATTTAAGTCATTGTTATTAGGTATTTATATACTACCACGAAATTTAATGAATATTATGTAAACTTGAAGATGATAATATTGTATTAATAGAAATCGTACGTATGAAACAAGGAGCCCTTATTAGAAATATTGAAAGCATTTCTGTATATGTATTTGTAATTAAAACAGAATAAAATCAAAACATAATGTTTTCAGAAATATGAAAAAAAATCATCTAATTCTGTGTTTAAAAAAGTTTTAATTTTTACTGAGCATTATAACATGACACTAAACTAACTATCCATACTAACTAACTATCCATACTAACTAACTAACTAACTAGTTTGACTTCCATATTGAAGAACATGCTGCAGAGTGCATACTACTTACTAGTCACGATGCATACATATATATGCCAACATGCATAACCAAGGTAATTCGTAAGGCATTGCATTGGAATTTTCAAGAAAATGGCGAAAACAATCTTTCTTTCAATTCAATTTGGTGCTCTATAGTGCTCTAGGTAATACGAATGAACGAATACCATGGCAATGAACGATTGCATTTATGAATTAAAGCTATAAAGCATTGCATTGATTAATTTGTGCATTCAATTTCCAGATGAAAGCATATAATATTTCAATCAATTGATTTAAAACAGGTCAATTCGATAACTTACTACTACCTTAAACAAAGTAAAAAATGCTTAGTAACAATGATTTTTCGGTATGCATATGCATCTTATAATTCAGTTTTTTGCATCTTTACAATTATAATACGATTACCTTGGCGATTACTTCAATTTTTCCTAGACGGTACTTTGCATTGGAATTTGGGATTTGATTTGGGGAAGACAATGAAAATGTTGCAAGTTATATAGTGCGTGCAAGAAAGGAACGTTCATGAGCTCTTTGTTAGTCATAGTACAAGAAACGTAAACCGACTAACCGACTTTGGCATCTCAACTCAACATCTCAACATTCTCATCTCAACAATCCCAATCGCAATCTTACCCTCCTCCACTCCACCCACCCGCACCCTCACCTCATCATCATTCATCACAAAAAATGGTCATGCTTTGGGGCGAATTGCAAT
>JAQFXM010001682.1:0-29877 GCA_034693345.1 Entomobrya multifasciata | reverse complement strand
ATGAAAGTACTTTTCGTCTGAATTGAATGAAACACACCGCCAATCCTTTTATCCTTTGTTTCAAGAACCCACTTGTCAATTGCAGCATTCCAGTGTTTGGAAACTCCACGGCATTCCAGAACATCTGACACTGAAAATCCCTCAAGACCTTCCTTTTTCCAAATCGAGGCTACAACAAGAGGAAAGACTTTGTCGAACAGGTAGGTGGTCCTTTGAGACGCCAGCAAGTTTTGAAAGAATACTGATGACTTTGCAAGATTTTCAACATCATCTGAGCTCATTTTCTGTAGTTTATTGGCAACCAAAACCCAGACCTGAAGAAAAAATCGAAGAGAAAAGAAATAAAATTATGTGAAAATAAATACGATAATTTTAATGGTTAGTTTTAACAAGTAAATTAAATGTAAAATTAAGTAGTTTTACCTCTTCTGGAAGAATTTGACGTAACCGGACAAAATCTGAGTTTACCACTTTGTTATCCTCGGCACTACTGGGTTGACCCGAATTCGGTTTTCGTTCCGTTGAATCTATAATTTTTTAATATTACCTTTCAAATTTTCGCTATTAAAATAATAAAACTTAATTTGATTGGAACTAGTTAATCAGAATAAGCTTTGGTACTTCATCAGTCTAGCACACAACTAGCAAAGTAAACACTTGGGACGTGCTCATGCTCAGACGAGAAGAGACTGAACATGAATGAGTGATTGCCTGTCTGAAAAAAATTATTCACCACCACCGCTGTGCGTGCATCATGGGCAGATGATTGTTTTTATATTTCCCGCGATCGCGTTTGTTTCAATGCTTGCACGAATGTGCATAAAGAAAAAGTTATCATTAATGGTTTACTCATTAACGAAAACAGCGTAAAAGTTCACGTACGCGTACGCACAACAAGAGACACTAATATTGTGGAAATGTACTTAGTCGACAACATACAGTGACGAAAGTATTTTGTAGAATTTTATTAGTCGAATCATTTTTATTAGTCGAATTTTTTTAGTCGAAATTACATCCATTTGTTGGATGACAATGCTCTCTATTTACAAGAGTGAAATCAAATTGTGTCAATGGTGCTTACAGTAGTAAAAGCGACTGTAACGATATCGATTAAAACAGGAAAAGCATCAACCTCAAAATTTTATTGAGTTGAATTGTCATAAAATTTTGAAATTAGTAGTACAATACAATCGTATTCGCAGTACGAAGTTGTGTGCATTAAAGTTTTGTGTTGATCCCGTCGAGAAGTTATATCTTGATTCGACAAGAAAAATTCTACTAAAGCTTTGTCGACTACCAAATTTCGATTAAAAAATTGGTCGACTAAGTAACCAGTTCGACAAAAAAATGGGCGACTAATTAACCAGTTTGACTAAAAAAATTCGACTGTAGAAACAGTCGACTAGAAGCATTTCCACAATATTATACTGACCCACCTTTTGCATTTCCAAACTCTACAAAAATACCCTCCAAACGGTAGATGGATTTTTGTGACGCACATTCAGCAAAAATCCAAACTAATTCCATGAAAATCAAACCATGGACCTGCGACGCTCATATATACCTCTGCCCACCAACATCTTAAGATTCTAAAAACTTGAAACAATTTTACCTACAATTTCCTGATAATCATATTGGTTTCCTGTTAACCAAAATCGTGCACTCATTTTGGAGAGACTATTCTTCAATTCTTAAACACTACATTTATACATTCGGCCAATCAGCATTTTTTACCAGAAATCTATACGAAATTTTAGCGATTGATAAAAATTTCAAAGGGAAAACAGCTTGGATAGTTGGCTTTCACTATTTCCGTCATTTGCACTCTGAACCACCAACATCTTCTTGGTATTTATTTCTTTGGAGAATTGCTACTAAAAATGGAAACACATTTGTGGCAAAATTTCAAGTTTTTATTAGAAATTCAATACCTTGTCAACCGTTTTCAACAGAAACAATAAAAGTCAATCGATATGGGAAAATTGACATACAAGCCGTTCTAACCCGCCAAACAGACAAATCTGAAAACGTCGTTTGGAAATCACACAAGTTTTCCCCTCGTCATTTATCAGGGAAATTTATGAATACACATGGTTCAAATAATCATCCGGATTTTTTCATTAATACAAATATTCTTCCTGAGATAGCATCATATATACAAAATCTACTATGCTATGCACGTGGAAATTCAAGTTACCACATAATGAGTAGATCCTCAGCACCGCAAAAGCGTACAAGTTTACAATCCTACTACTGTAAATATTATAGTAGCAAAACTTGTGAATGTGAATTTTGACTTGACGTAATGTTAAATCCTCAAATCGCTCATAACGAAAACGATGCACATTCAGCCCCATCTCATTTTCCATTTTACCGGAAAGAGTGGAATTTCGTAAGTTGTGGCTACTTATCGGCTAAATTACCATTTGAAGAATTAATAGCTTCTTATGACATGTACACGTGTGCGACGATAGTATGCTTTATTTTATTTGTAATGCCAATTTCACTAACTATTATCAAGTCGATATTCAACTACATTGTTATCACAGACTTGGATAAACGTATATCATTTCTTAACTTCCGGTCGTTTAGTCGTTGTGTTCTACACACGATGGGAACTCTAGTAGATCAAAGCCTTTTTGAAGATAACGGCACTCTACTTCTTCAGCAAAGTATATCGTTACGTTTAGTTGGTACTTTTTTTCTTCTAATGGCAGGCATCGTAAGCAATGCTTATAAAGGCTATAACATAACTGAAATAATTTCTCCCTTTCCACCAATTCCATTCCTAAGTTTTTATATATTTTAAATCATACGAGCATACACCCGTTAGGCGTTATATTATTAAAAGACTTTTGGAATTGGGAGGACAATGCTGGTTTACATCTACTTCGTGGTTGTTTACCAAATACAGACAAAATCGCTGTTATAACTTCAAAACAGCACATTACCAAATTTAAAAGATATATAAATGCTTTACGTGCTACAAGCAGTTACAGTGTAAAGCAAAACAAAATGCCGTTATCATTTGGAAAAGAAAGTCTGCATAGTAAAGTTGGTGGATTTTTAATGAAAGGTTGGGTACCACCGTCCATTGTAATGAGAATGAAGGGTTTTTATACAACTGGGTTAATAGAATACCATATAGTGTATGACGAACAATATTATGAGAGCAGAGGTTTATAGGAAGATATTGTAGAGGTTAATGAATTTAAAGCAACAAGTCTGCAAGGAAATGTTATGGTTATTTTTGTTGTTTTACCGGTAGGTATGGTACCGGCTTTTGTAAGTTTTATTTTTGAAAATATGTGGTTTAGAGTTGTATTGACTTCTTGGTCCACTCAAATGTTTAAACTTAAAACGTTGGTTAAGACATTTGTGGTAGTATTTCAGATGAAAACTTTGTCTAAAATGTGTGCAGCCTTTAGTTCGAGCAGAAGTTTTAGAAAAACTCAAAACTAATCCTAAAATTGAAAATCAGGACATTTGATTTTTTAAATTTGTCAGCCCACACTAATATACTATGATATTACGTCTTTTTTAATGGGAGAATAACTTTCACCACACCTGTTGTGGGCGTTAAAATAATTGATGTATAATGTGATTTTGTAAATTTTGAATGTTGTTTCCAAAGCCAACGTACCTGGTTCGGTAAGGAAATCAAATTGGTGAAAGGGTTAGCAATAAATTAGTTGTAACACTTATGTTGAAATGAACTAGCCATATTATTATTATGTAAAGCATTGCTTTTAGCAGCAAATAATGATCGTATGTAAGATTTCACAGAATATTGCCAATGCACTTTGGTCAAAAGCTTATGAATCAAATGATTTTGTTAAATAAATTTGACTACTTTATAATGACCTTTCATCCTCAACCACATTGCAACTCGGAGAACCATTTCCGATTTCAAAGTTACTATTCTAGTCTTATAGAGCATGTTGAGTAGTCCACAAATGCATCTTTGGTTTTCCGGAAAACCTATGTACCCGGATAAAAAGGGAATAATCCGAAATCTCGGATTTTCGACGATAACTCCCGTTTGACGTTGAACGATGAAACTTGCACCAACATATGCGTCTTGATGTTATCTGGTACGCTAACATATTAAAACTCTTACTTAATTAACGGCTGAAATATGACGATTTTTCTAACAATAACCCTTTTTCTAGCCATAACCGTTTTCTGACAATAAATATAACCCAGTAGTTTTTCAAATATCTCAATTTTTTCGAATTTTCGTATTTTTGACGATAACTCCAAACGCAATTGACTTTGGATCATGCATCTTAATGCCGTCGGGTTCGCCATCAAAGTTTTTAGTCGCTAGCCTAATCAGGTTTAAGAATAATAATATTTATTTCTCTAATTGTGAAATAAAAATTGAGATATTTCAAAAACTACTGGATTTAGAACATTGAGTTTTCATCAATGGATTCAACGGGCAAGCGTACATGGGTGTACACGTTTTTAGCTAACCTCGTTTTAAAACTTAAACTTTCAGTACAAATAGTAATGTTTAATTGAGCCGTTAATTAAAGTTAGAGTCTTGAAATTTTAATGGCAAACCAGATAGCATCAAGACGCATCTGTTGGTACAAGTTTCATCGTTCTACGTCAAATACACCGGAAGTTATCGTCGAAAATCCAAAAGTTAGGAGGTTTTTCCATTTTATCCGGGTGCATAGGTTTTCCGGAAAACCAAAGATGCATTTGTGGACTACTCAACATGGTCTACAAGACTAGAGTAGTAACTTTGAAATCGGAAATGGTACTCTGAGTGACCATGTGGTTGAGGATGAAAGGCCTCTAGATCAGTTAAACTGCAAGAGTACACATTTAAAACAAAAGTTTATTTGTTTAAATCAAAGTTATTCTTTGGTTTGCAGCAGTTTAATTTCATGACAAGTTCTCCGTCTTTGCACTTATTTCCCTCAGCACTTTGCAGATCATTACCAAGCAACTGACTTTTCCATTCCACAGGGCATCTATGACGTCTCGAAGTGTTTCGTTTTCGCAGCTTTTTAATTCAAACATTGTTTTTACTTTTACTTTAAATACATGTTTTGCTTAGGAAAAATAGTTATAGAGTACTTACCTTATCCAAAAATGTATACACATTCCCTGGCTCAAAAGAAACTCTAGAAGAACAACCAAAACCTGACATAAGGCTACAAATAATGAAAATAACGAATATCGTTGAAACCATTTTTGCTTTCAGTTTTGAATACGGGTCTCAACCCCTTTAAAAAATTTAATAGTGTTGCTACAGGTGCAGCTGTGGTACTGTAATGAGCTGAATGGTTTAGAACAATATAGTAAGGGAAGAAAAACGAGTTCTTATCGCCGTGAACATTTCAATACGCAAATAATAATTCCAGACTAATAGTAACATTTTGTGATTGTTGTTATCATAGGCTGACAGGTATATACGATAAAAGCTGATACTTTCATTAACTTAATCCGATTTGTTGTTTACTTCAAAACATACAAACATAATTGATTGATTACCCTTTAGCAAATGTTCGATATGCAGTCCAGTTTTTTACGTTATCATACGGCAACATTAACAAATCTTTATTCATTGGCCAATATGCATTCATGTTTGATCTAAGTAAAATAGCCAAAGATAAGTACTCGGCCGACACATGTTTTTGGATGTTTAAGCATTTAATAAATATAAAAATATAGCATTTGGGTTTGAATACATAAGAACAGTCATCGAAACTAACCCATTGCACCGTATGGACCTTAAATAAACAAGCTTGAAATTGTTCTTGTCTATGGAAGTTTATAATTGAAGTTTTTTGGTTTAATATTTTTTCATAAGAAATTAAGCACTATTTCAAACCTACGAAACAAGTCATGTCAAGGCATGAAGAAAAACGAAGATGAAGTATGAATCTTGGCTAAGCCATGACATGCAATGTAGGAACATATGAAGCCACGATATTTCAGGATATTTTTTGACCCCTATTGATCATATTGGTCGGATTTGACGCATGGTGACTTAACAAAAGTTCGTCTACTTTAAGCCTCTATCGAAATATGGTCGGTCGTTTAGTCATTGCGTTCTACACACGATGGGAACTTAAGTAGATCAAAGGCTTTTCCCAGACCACGACACTCTACTTCTAAAACAAAGCTAATCTTTACATTTAGTACGTACATTTTTATTACTAATGGCTGGTATTGTAAGTAATGCTTATAAAGGCGATAACATAACCGAAATAATTTCTCCCTTTCCACCAATTCCATTCACAAGTATTAAACAACTTGTGGATAATTCGTTTTCGATATACTCATCATTTTTCAACGTTACTACGGAGGCAAATCATAACCCCCTCAATTTAGAATAGCTTGACTTTGTCATTCGTTATAATTCTACTTTAGCAGATGAAAAGCATAGTGTATATGGTTACTATAGAGATCGTGCTGGTTTAAATCTCCTTCGTGGTTGCTTACCAAATAAAGACAAAATTGCTGGCATAACTTCGAAACAACATATTACCAAATTTAAAAGATATATAAATGTTTTACGTGCTACCAATAAGTACAGTGAAAAAAAGACTCAAAATGACATTATCTTTTGGAAAATAAAGTCTACATAGTAAAGCGGTGGCGGTCACGTTGGGTAACACCGTCCGTTGTAACAAGAATGAACGGTTTGTATACAACTGGGTTAACAGAACTCCATAGAATGTATGATGAACGATATTACGAGAATAAAGGTTTATTGGAAGACATGGTAGAGGTTAATGAATTTCAAGCAACAAGTTTACAAGGAAATTTTATGGCAATTTTTGTTGCTTTGCCGGTTGTGATGGTGCCTGCTCTTGTGAGTTTTATTTGTGAAAATATTTGGTTTAGAGCTGTGCTGACGTTTTGGTCGATTCGACGATTTAAGCCTAACATGTTTTTCTTGAAACAAGTAATAACGTTTCAGATGAGAGTTCTGTCTAAAATCTAGCCTGTAGTTCCTGCAGAATTTTTAGAAAAACGTAAAACAAAACTTAAAACTGAAATTCGGTTAATTTGATTCCATCTTTAAAATTTCACAGCCTAAACTAATATATAACATGGTATTTTGTCGTTATTAAAAATATAATAACCTTTATCTGACCCATTTTTTTTGCGTTTCAACGAATGACGTATGGAATGATGCTGTACATTTGAATTCAATGAAATTTGTACAAAGCAAATAAACGTGGTTTGATAAGGATATTCAACTGAATGAATGGTTAAGTAATATATAAATTATAAACCTATCTTGAAATAAACTTGCTATATTAATATTTCGTCATCCTAGTACCACGTGTCCATGTAGACATGCTACCTATGTATGTAGACAGGTTAAAATTATTTAATTTACGTGTCCATTTAGATACGCTACGTGTCTCTATAACTAAAAAATAACGAACTAAACTCATGAGATTTATACCAGAAAATCAAGCTATTTTTTGCTGATTATACTGGCGTTTAAAAAAGATTAATTATCCACTTGTGCATTAAAAACTTAATTAAAACCGTTTTGCGTGTTTATATAGACACGGCGTGCTGGACTGTCTTTTAGTAGTTTTATTGTTGTGTATACTATTTCACAGAATATTGCCAATGCATTAATGCGTCAAAAAATATGAATCAAATGAAATTCTAAAATAAGTTTTATTACTTTATATTTGTAAACTTTCATGAATGCAAGTATAAAATAAATGTCTATTTGCTTGAATCAAACTTATTTGTAACAAGGTTTGTAACAGTTTAATTTCGGATCACGTTCGCCGTCCTTGCACTTATTTTTGCCAGCACTTTGTGGGATTACTTCAACGGGCGGTTTATTCCAATTCGGAGGGGTTATATTTCGTTTCAAAGAATTTTGTTTTGGCTGCTATTTAATTCAAACATTGTTTTTACTTTGTAACTTATACAATGAGTTAACGATTTAAAGAAGTATTAATTATGACTGCTTACCTTTTCCCAAAAAAATACACATTCCCTGGGTCAGCTGCAACATCTGAAGAACAACCCAAATCGAGAAGAAAACTTAAAACAACTACAATTAGCAATACCGTATAAACAATTTTTTCTTCCATTTTGTGATGCGGGTTTTATCGTCTCTGAAAATTTAGTAGTGTTGCTACAGAGGGAACTTCTGTATGGTTGTGAGCTGAATGGTTTAGAGAAAAACATTCAGGGCAGAAAAACAAGTTCTTATCATTGTCAGTAAATAATTTTGAACTCCTAATTACATTTATAATGTATGTTGTTATCATAGACTGACAAATTTTTACTTGAAAAGCTGATACTTTCATTTACTTAATCCATTTTATTGTTTACTTTAAAGCTAGAAGCCAACAGCTTTGACTGATGATCCCATGGAAAATGTTCGATGTTGAATTTAGTTCTGTAAGTTATCATATGGCAACATTAATGAGTATTTTTTTTGATCATTATGCATTTATGTTTGATTTAATTAAAATAACCAAAGATAATCACTCAGTTCACACAGTTTTTAGATGTGTTAGCATTCAATAAATGTATAAATATAGTTTTTGGGTTTATATACGTAAGAAAAGTCATCCAAACTAACTAACATAGTGCATACTATGGATCTTCAATAAATTCGTTTGTAAATTTTCCCGTGTGTAGCTATGGAAGTTTATAACTGAAGTTTGTGGTGTTATATCTTTCTGAAGAAATTAAGCATTATTCCAAACCAACCAAATGTTTGAATATTGCAACACGGTAAATTGAAAGTTTAACCAAATGTATTGCGATTAAAGTTCTTCTTACGCTTAAATTTCCAGAAAATTGCTGAGTTTTTTATTACGGTTGTGTCCATAGTTTGTTCCATTGAAGCATTTACCAGTTACCTTTAAATTTGGTTAAGAAATTCGTAGTTATGCAACGTAAAAGTAATTTGTATCAAGTAAGCGTAATGTGTTGTTCGTACATAATTTTCAGAAAAATTTAAAAGGATTTCACAATTTAAACAATGAGAGAAATTTTGTGAAAGTAGAAGATTACTTCAATGTTAATTTCTGTGTCAGAACTGTAACGCTCGTTGTAAAAATGCATACAAAATTTCAAGTTTGTTCTAATTATGAATAGTAAACGTAAACGTACTGAATAGAGTAAGAACGTTCTAACCTGAACCATTGAGAAATTTGTATTTATGCTGAATGAACAGCACTATAGTATTCGCTGATTTCTTGAAATGCTTATTGCGTTTTAGAAAACTTTAAATCTTCTAGATATAAGATACCAAATTTTGTCTATATAATCTTTGTATGAATATATAAGTTTGAGCAATAAAAAAATCCGTATACATTCATTTTGTCTACTGATTTCAAAAGCAGATTAAGAACATTAATAAACAAACAGACACACAATTCAAATTTTTGAGTTTCTTGAAGAGAATACAAATCCGGATTACTAATTACTCAAAATCAATGTAATATAAATTTTAACACTGAAGTTTACTTGGAATACGGTATTACTGTTCCACAAATCACTGTATTCATCAACGTAATCTGCGTTTATACTTAACAAGCTTTGCTATCAAATAACTACCCTACTTCCCAAAATATTTGGTCAGGAAGCACTTTAAAACCAAAAACTCCTGTAAACAGCTAAAATATTAATACCACACCTGTAATATAGTCAAAGCGATTCATTAGTTAATCACAGGCCTTACTGATATTTGTTGTTTATTCAAATACATTTTATTTTTAACCAATCAAAACAAGCTAATATGCAAAACGGATTTCTTAACGATGGATTGAATTTTGCATATACTTTGCTTTACACAAATTTAACTTGTAATTAAATAATTTCTTCAAAAATAATTTTCGTGTTTACTAACATCGTATCATGACGTTATTAAGAGCAAACATATTATTTAGTCGACCTGTTGTTTTTGTAAATACTGTTTTCATGTAGAAAGCCCTCAGAATTTTTGCATACATGACTAATATTTAGGCAATCGAGCAAAGTCTTAAAAATATATAAACCTTTATATATAACTGTTTACTTTGTTCAATTTTCTGTATCAACAATACGTCAACCTTAGAACAACAATCAGCTAAAACCCTTTTCCCAACATTTCTCGAACTTTCCCGAATTTCTCTGCAACTGAAGTTATCAAGCTAGTTTTTGAAATAGCCAGTACTAAACTCGGCATTTTGCGAATAAACTATCAAAACACGCAAAATCGATTCGTGCGTCACAATAGCAAATATCAATTACAAAAGGAATGCTTTTGGCTAGCCACTATTGTAGTTTCACTTATATGTTCTTCTGTCGAACTTTACTTGAACTTATCTCAATATATAAATTTAATTCCTACAATTTACCACGGCTTCATGTTATTCACAAAAGTAACAACCTTCTCAATTGGTTTTGTTTTTTGCTTGAAGGATAAAGAAGTCACAAATTTTTTAAACTGTATTTTGAGAACACCAAATGGAATTGTTCAAATAACAGATATAGGATACAAGAAAAAACAAAACCAACGCAACGATATTTTTGTAGTGATTCTTATAATTTTTACATTTTCAATATTTTTGTTGTTCGAATCATTTATTCCTATAGTTGCACTAGTTTTACCATGTATGTTTGCATGACAATAAAGTGTTTAAACTGATCGCCCATCAACGTCATTGTAATACTTTAATATTTCGAGGAACGGTGTTCGTGACACAAGTAGTTTTAATAATGATAAATTCAGCCCTTCCAGCTATTGCTGCTTCAGTAACGTTGTTTACTTTGAATGAAATCAAACACAATGTTAGAAACCTTTGGTAAGTTATAATTTATCATAACTGGGTTTTTATGTTCTATCATACTATTATGATATGATAGATCATACTACTATACTATTACAATTTGTCATAACTAAATCCAATATTTTAATGCTTTAAGGTATCTCCTTTGGAAGCACAGATCCCAAAATCATTTGACCATTGGAACTTTTTATCGTCAACTTCAAATTCTAGTACTTTTGAGCGACCAATGTTTTCAAGGCCTTTTATGGCTAATAGTCCAATTCGTAGGAGGCCTTGGAATAATTTTGTTGTTATATGCTTTGCTTCTGTTTCATCAACAAATTCATCCTTTTGGAATTTTTGTGATGAGTACATTGATGGTTTCGGTGAGTCTTATTTGTTGTCTTATGTTGATAATGGGGAGCAGTTCGATACTTTTTTCAAGAAAGATTCTTAATAATTTGAAAAACGAAAATGGAGACAACACCTGGTTAAAAAGATTTCATCGAAGTTGCCCTGTGATCACTTTAAAGGTTGGTCAGTTCCATAAGATGGACAGAGAAAGAGTTCCAGCATTTATACGGTTTATTATGCACTGATTATTTGCACTTGTACTGAGGACTAAATTAAGTTTGGGAATGTGTGCTAAAGTGGATGCTTTTTTACCCATGGACGTATAAAGATTTTGACACATTTTAATAATTCGCTTGATGAAGGAAAGTAGCCATCGAGATATATACTGATATTATTTTAATATGATAAGCCAATCGCGATATATTGCTGTAGCAATAACATCATGCATGTTTTCATTCGTTACCATTAGATATTTCCATACAAACTGATGACAGTCAACGTGTTCCTAAACCATTAAAATCAGAAGTATTGATGCAACAAAATTATCATTTTATTAATTCTGTATTATCAGAATTTATGAATCAAGCTAATTTATAGTACTTATCAACAAATAAATCAATGAAACTAGAATTAAGCTGTTTAAATCATTCAAAAGATTTTGCTGTAGACCCAAACCCATCAGATCCTCTTTTTAACCCTTTGTCTGAGAATTTCTCCTCTTGAAATTTAATTTTTGATAAGAAAGTCTTCAGTGATATGATAACTCAATTTTGACTGCTATTGTTTTACCGTAGAAATATTTTTAAAGATTAATAAATCATGAGTAAGAATTTTTTAACGTATAAAAAAGGGTTGTTCGTGAAGTAAACAATTTTTTGGTGAAGTAAAAGGTACTGTCAAGTGCACCTTGTTTGGCTATTATTGAAAGTAATATTAACATATGTCATGATCATTTCACGAAAAATGGTGTTAGTATGTATCATGACGGCTTCTTATCCTAACTTATACTAAATATATCATGGTGGCTTATGAATGATATTAACCGTCTAGGCCTAGGTGTCGATATAGACACCTAAAATAATTAATTAATTGGTTACCGTGTTTTAAAGTCGAATATAGGGTCGAATTTCCCTGAAAATATGAAAAAAGTCTACCTTGGGATTTTGAAGATATAAAATTTTAAAGACAAAATTTCTTAAAATTTGGCATTGTCAAAACCATTTAACAAATTACAAAAACTTTTATGCCAGAAAATCAAGCATTTTAAACTCACTATAACTGCTAATTAAAATATATTTTGCAGCTACACATTTTTTTATTATTTAATTAAACCATTTTAGGTGTCTATATAGACACCCTGAGTGTTTATAAATATAGGCACCCTAGGTGTCCATATAGACACTTTCAAAAATTAATTATTTTAGGTGTCTATATGGACACCCAGGTAGACACTTTCGAAAAAGTCTACATAGTGGTGCTGGTTGCATGCTTTACTGTATGTATCGCAGTGGATACTTCCCTTATTCAGTCGCTTGTACTTAAATATGCACATATAAGCAAAACTCCAACAATTTAAACATTTAGAATTTTTAATAAAGTAAAATTCACACAATTTATGTATACCATTTCAAAAAGTCGTCAGACCATTTTGTGTTTATTTTTGCTAAAATTTATTTAATTTGAATTTTTTCACAAACGAATTCAATGTGCTCTAGTACGACAATCAATTTTGCAAAATATTGGTTGAGTGATTTATAAGTGACTAAACCTTACTTTTAGTGAAAT
Source organism: Entomobrya multifasciata (assembly GCA_034693345.1). Taxonomy (NCBI): domain Eukaryota; kingdom Metazoa; phylum Arthropoda; class Collembola; order Entomobryomorpha; family Entomobryidae; genus Entomobrya; species Entomobrya multifasciata. The sequence goes on along the minus strand of JAQFXM010001682.1, from coordinate 16,972 downwards.
CAACAAATCAATCTGTCATGACAAAATATCAATTATAAACATATCTTGAAAAGAATACAATTATTTTAGTACTGACAGTAATTTTTAAAGTAACATCTATTATTGTGCATTGGATCTTGCATAGGTATCATGGTGAATTTTTCCATTCGGTTTTCAAAATATTTGTATAATTTTAAATGCATTCGATCAAGATAAATTGTTACAAACTTTTGATAATAATATATTTGTATATTTTATAAATATATGTATTTTTGTTTAAGTCAACTTTAACTCTTCAAGAAATGTGATACAAAGTATTGTCAAAATGTAGCTTGCTTGAATTTATAAGTTTGAGTAAAAACAAATCCCTATGTATTCAGATTATCCATTAATTTCAAAAGCAGATTAAGAATATTTATAAACAACCCGGCCCACAATCCAAACTTTAGTGGTTTTTGAAGAGAATGACTGTCCAGAAAACTATTTACCCAAAGTCAGTGTGAAATAAATTCAAACAGTACAGCCAACTTGGAAGTTATTATTTTTTCACAATTTTTTTAAAACAGAAGTAAATTGATTCGAGTCAACTACAATATATTTTGAAAATTAGTGATGATGTAGTGTTACTATACTTGCCAATATAATACTACACAGCAACTTCACGTATATTAAATAAGTAAAGTTTTTTATAAATTTAATGGTGTAAATAGTTTGCAGTCCCTGCATTTCAAATAAAAAGCTGGATACTCTTTGAACAGAAACTTTATATATTTTCAGCTATTACAATAATAACGATTCTGAAATACCTGCCTCTAACGTATTCTAAGGTTATATTTAACAAGCTTTGCTATCTAAGAACTAGCTTATGCCCCAAAACATTATTTTTGTGTGGAAGCACTTTAAAACTAAAAACTCCTGTAAACAGCCAAACTATTAATACTACACCTGCAATAATGTCAAAGCGATTCATAATTTAATTAAAGAACTGACTGATATTTATTGTTTATTCAAATAAATTTTATTTATAACCAACCAAAACATGCTAATACGCGAAACGAATTTCTTAACGACACATTGAAATTTATCTTTACTTTGCTATACACGTATTTGCCTTAGTAAAATTAATTAATTTCTTAACATATCAATTTATATTTTATTGAAATTTTCTAAAATATAACATCGTATAATGTCGTTATTAAAAGCAAACATATTATTTATTTAAACTGTGGTGTCTGTAAAAGCTTTTTTCAAAAGGATAGCTCTCAGAATTTTAACATACATGACTCATATTTAGACAATTGAGCAAAGTCCTAAAATTATACAAACCTTTATACATATCTCTGTCCCTTTTCAATTTTCTGTGTCAGTAATAAGTTAACCTTAGAACAACAATCAGCTAAAACTGTTTTTTCAACATTTCCCGGAAAGATGCCTTCAAAAGCTGCAACTGAAGTTGTTAAACTAGTATTTTGAATAGCCAGTACTAATCTAGGCATATTGCGAATTAAGTATCAAAATACGCGAATGCGATTCTTGCTTCACAATAGCAAATATCAAGTACCAAAGGAATTCTTTTGGCTAGCATCTATTGTAGTACTTTCTAAAACTTTACGTAAACTTATCACAACATACAAATTTAATCCCTACATTTTACCAAGGGTTCATTTTATTCACAAAATTAACAACCGTCTTTGTTGGTTTCGTTTTCCGGGTGCAAGAAATATTTAATCATGAACTTTGTAAACTGTATTTTGAGAACACCAAATGGAATAGTTCAAATAACAGATAAAACATACAAGAAAAACCAAGACAAACGCAACGACATATTTGTAGCAATTCTGACAATTTGTACATTTTCAATAATTTTGTTTTTCGAACCGTTTATTCCTATAGTTTCATTAGTTCTACCATGTTTGCATGAAAACAAATTGTTTAAACTGGTCACTAATCATTGCACTACTTTGTTATTTCGAGGAACATTTTTCTTGTCACAAATAGTTTTTATGATGACAAATTCAGTCCTTCCGGCTATTGCTGCTTCAGTAACATTATTTACTTTGAATGAAATTAAACAAACGTTGGAAACCTTTGATATGTAATAATTCATCATAATTAGGTTTCTATTTTTAAAGCTAAATTTAATATGTTTATTGTTTTAAGGTATCTTACTCGGCATCACAAATACCAAAGTCATTTAACCATTGGAACTTTTTATCGTCAACTTCAAATTCTAGTACTTTTGAGCGACCAATGTTTTCAAGACTTTCTATGGTCAGTAGTCCAATTTTTAGGAGGTTTTGCAATAATTTTGTGGTTTTATGTGTTGCTTGTGTTTCATCAACACATACACCCATTTGGAATTTTTGTGATGCCAAAAATATCGTCCTCTTTCAAAATATTATATGTAATTGATATCCAATTATATTTTGGAGTATCTAAATTGTTAAAGTATTTAAATTTTTATTCATGTTCGAGTGTGCCAAGGAGCTATTTCTTCAATTATTTTTTAAGACTTAAAACCCCCTAATTTCGTACACATGAGAAGTAACTTTAAATTAAAAGTAACAATGCATTTTGCAAGTGGCAGGTTTTGCATCTCACCGATAACTTTCTATTGACTCATTTACCAGCAATTGTTTCAGCCGAGGTATAAAGTTGATTCGTTGTTCGTTCTTTAAAATACTGCATCATCATGCCAACAAAAGCAGCTATTGAAATTATTAAAACAGTTTTAAAAACCATAAGCACTAAACTAGGCATTCTACGAGTACAATGGCACAACAATCAAAACCAATTTGCCATTCATAAAAGTAGCACAAATTCGTACAAAGAAAGACTTTGGCTTGTGATGATGTTTTTGTCGTTACTGGTCGCAGTGGCAGAGTTGTACATCAACTTGAAAGGGCAAATCAATTTGGTACCTTCTTTTTACCATGCATTTATGCTGTATGCCAAAATAACAACATTGTCAATAGGTTTCGTATTTCGCGTGAATGAAAGTGAAATAGTGTGTTTCCTGAACTCGATTATACGAAAACCAAATGGAATAGCTTTTTTAAACGACAAAACATTTTCTTCAAAACGAAAAAAGGGAAATCGTATTTTTATCATAGCTCTTGCCTTACGTACATGTTCGGTTTGCTTATTTTTGGTGCCATTTATCCCCACGGTTGTATTGGTTTTTCCTTGTCTTCATAATAACATTGTTTTTCAAATTTCAACTAACAACGCACATTGTGTGAAAGTAACGTATCGTAGTACTGTGCTTCTAGTTCAAATTCTCTTTCAAATTTCAAATTCAGCCCTAACTACTATAACTGCAGTGGTTACTTTGGTAACATTAAATGAGATTCGACTCAACGTGGAAAATATGTGGTAACTTGTTTTAAATCAGTTTTAATTAAAATTGTCTTTGAAAAATTTAGAAAAAAATATTGAATTTGTACTTGTTTGACATCAGGTACCTGATAAAATGCAAGAATGACAAAAGTAATACTGAAATCGATATATTTTATCGCCAGCTTCAACTTTTAGTTATTTTAAGTGACCAATGTTTTCAGGACTATTTGTTTCCCATAGTTCAGTTTCTGGGAGGAGTCGCAATAATTTTCTCGTTTTATGCTGTGCTTATATTTCATCTTCAAATCCATCCTTTTGGAGTTCTGTCATATCACTACTTATGATTTCGGTTACCCTTATTGTATGTCTGATGTTACAAATGGGTAACAGCACCACATTATTAATTTTAAAAAAAGTTCTGCAAGCGTATAAACGGAGATGTGGGAACAAATTGTCAAAACAGGTTTTTAGAAGTTGTCCTATTATTGTACTTCAGGTTGGAAAGTTCCATAAAACGGACAAGGAAAGAGTTCCATTTTTTATAAGGTTTATCTTGCATCGAACATTTTTTCTTGTACTGAGAACCAGGTTAAGTATGACGAATGGAGCTAGTGTGACTGCTTACATACCGATAGGATTCGATGCATAAATGTGTTTAAACTTTTTTAAAACTGTTGTGGGTATTGTTTTACATATGTAAGTTTTGTATAAATCTTATATAAAATAATAATATTACAATAAATCGATAGAAAGTATGTTTTGTTATGTTAATCTAAATAATCGTTTACCAAACTTTCTTGTAACTTCTTATTTTTCTAAAGTTTAACAAAGGAATTATGTTCGTTAATTATAAAATTAGATGAAATTAAAGGTTTAGTCGTAAAAATCATTGATTTTTGTATCTGATATCGTTCATCAGTTAAAACTAGTCATTTCGCATAGACACAATTCCTGGAGTTCGGTTTCAACGGGTTAGCTTAAACCTTGCGTTTGGATACTTATAAGCTAATACTTGAAGTAATTTATAGTGCCAGAATCTGTCTAAAAAGCTATTGACGTAAGCACAATACAAACACTAATTATAAAAGCTTGTAGTCTGTTCAACATTCCTTTAACATGGACACCTCATAATGGAAGTCTAAATTCACATTTTCTTTGGTCGAATTAGTTTTTAGATTAACTTATGGAAAGGTTTCATGACTACGTGTGTACGTACGTAATTCTATTTTCACTTCTAATATTTTTTGCAATGTTATTCCCTATGTTAATATCTGTTATGCCATGTTTTATAAAGCGACAGTCAAGTTCTTACCACTTTAATGTACTGACTTTTCCTTTCGGCTACTAATATTACTAATGCAACGATCAGATATCTTAGAAATGGCTGCAACATCATATATTGCTGTTTCTATGAGTTTAAAAACCTTGAACAAGATTAACCATAAACTGAATTTGGTAAGGTAAGAATTTATATTCCGTATTTTAAAATAAGATAGTAATGTATACTTGAAAACGAATTTCTGTATAATTTGCAGGGGAATTTTTTATAACAAAGAGGAGTCGAATCATTTTAGCACTCTGAAAAACCGTAAAGAAATTGGAATGTCTTATCGACGGATACAAATTTTAGTTATTTTGAGTAATAACTGTTTCCAAACGCATATTTGGCCTCTAATTCAGTTTATTGGAGGAATGGTGCTTATTTCGATGCTTTACGGATTACTTGTGTTCCACGATCAACTCCCAATGATTGTAACACTTTGCCTATTCTTAATTATAGCCTTATTTGCTTTTATTATTTGCGTGATTATTGATTTAGCAAGTTTCCCAATGTTAATATCAAGGGAAATCCGACAGAAAATGAATATTTCTGGTGAATGCAAATGGTGTCGAAATTTTTTTCCGAAGTTGTCCAGTTATTGCTTTAAAGGTTGGAGATTTTTACCGAATGGACCGGGGGAGAGGACAAGCTTTCATTCGATTCATTTTACAGCGGACTTTTGTATTGGTCCTAAGAACTAAATTAAGTAAAGAATTCGGGACAATTATGGTTGTTAACATACCATTTTAGTATATCTCAAAATTTAAATTTCGTTGTTCAAGTTGTTCGTTTGCTCAGATATAAAATGTGCATGGTTTTATTCATTGAAATAATTAAGTCATTGTTTTAGTATGATTTTAATATTTCCATTTTATTTTTATATGTTTCTCATATTTAACACTTGCAACGTTAATTTATAAAAAAAAGTTTATAGAAAATTGTGCAGTTAGTATTATAAATGTTTTGTGAGCGGAAAAATGTAAACCAAAATTTCCTCAGAAAAACACACAAAGAAAAATGAAGTAAACGAAGATGATTGTTTTGACTGAAAGTATTTTGTTTAAGTACGATCTGGGATTTGTTCAACTGAATAATTTTGAAGCTGCTGCTTTAACGCCATATGAACAACTGTGCTATATTTAGAATGAAATATGTTATACGATCAAACTATGCCTTGGTTTGCTATCGTATCAGTGAGTAAAAACCTCTGCCTGATTAGAAAACTTTATTGAAATAAACAGCTATCCATCACTTATTTAGAGTAGATAATTAAATTTAGTTGGTCTATTTTCTATTTATGGTTAATGGTTACAATAAGTTCAAATAAATAACTGCTTGCAAAGTAATGGAGGACGATTTTTTCAACATTACAATTACGATTGGGTTTCACACTACAACGTACTTTCTTGCTTGTATTAAAAACTAAGTTTAGCACAGAACTTGGAGTTAATACGGTGATTTATTTGTCAACAAGCTCTAAATTGTTTTGTTCTGATATCTCAATGTATACAAATTATGATAATGTATAAATATTAGCTTCTGTTATCGCTTGTACCATATTTAGTATTTTACATTTCACGTATTTTGAAATGATTAGTGCCAACATTAAATTTCGTACACTTATTCAGTACATGCTTATGCAAAAAAAATACTTATATACGTAGTAACTGTAAGCTTCATCAAATATCTCTGCTGAATTTTACACTACGATGCACTTAATACTATACATAATACGGAAATTTTTATTCCAACAGTTTTGCAAATATCGCTTTTCAAACCAGCGAGGACTTTTTGTATCAATTTGTCAGTATTTATTATGTGGGATTGGTAAAATTAATATATGGTTTACCAAAACACGGTTTCAGTGCGAGTGGTTTGACATTTTCAGAATTTTTGTTTGACTACCGCTTTAAAAATGCACAATAAGCTACTTGGTGTATGAGATAATACTTCCATTATAAAAATATGAATTTCACTTTATATGATTTTGCACTTACGTAGTATACATACGTCTTATTATCATATTACTCCAGTTAGATTATCTTTGATTTAACCACAATTGGCATCCGATTTTCATCACTGATATACTAGAAGGCTGCCACATAATTAGTTCAATGCTTGATGGACTGCTGAAAAACAAAAATCTTGTCTAATAGAGGATCAAATGATGCCAGTAATAAATTCCAAATGACTGGGGAACTCCTTTGCGCATGAAACTACGTTAAAGCTGATTTTTGGTGGCTTAATTTGCAAAATATACCTTAATTGTTCAACTCGGTAATTTGTTCCGAAACTTATTGACTTAGGACTTTCGTTTCTACTTGCTTTTTAAAAGAAACAAGATGTACCTTAAGCGGTAATTTGTTTTAAAGGTGTGATAGAACAAAAATAATATAATTACAGCTACACCAATAATTTAATCTTGGAGTTATATATAACTTGGTTGTACAAATTTTAATATTTTCTTCACGAGTAAAAAACTGTCGTATTTCAAAACTGTAGCCATTCAAAATTTATTTTCAGCTAGTGAGATGACATAACTGTATACAATGAGCTGGAAATGTTGATGCATTTATTTTTTTAAAGGCAAACAAATTATAAATTTTTCTTATTTGGCAAACATTGAATTGTATATGTTTAGGAAATTGCTGGATTAAATACTTGTGAACACACAAATATTTTTAAGCATAAATATGAACTAGTTACTCATGCTTGGCATTTAAAATGTAGCGATATTTTATGAAATTTAATAAATATGTGTTTTAACAGTTATATCGTCTGGCAAATATTTTAAGAAAAGGGCATCATGATATGATGGTTTACTTGAGGTAGTTGAGTTACATGAAGCTAAGTCTGGAATAAACTTTGGATAAGGTCATCCACATTTAAACAGTATAATCACAGTTAAATTTGGAAAATATGTCCTATTCAATGGTTCTAGTATTAAAGTTTGGATCTGTATGAGGCAAACACTAATTTTGTTATTGTTAACTAATATCTCAGATCAAGATTAAATACGAACAGTTCCACTTTTTTAATTATAATATGCCAACATATACATGTGTTTCAAATGATGTTAACCAGGGTCTAAATTTATGTCTGACATTTACATATATAGCTGATTGAAAGTAAACTCAAAATAGTATCAATTTTTTAAAAACGTACCCCATGCGAATTTAAAGTTTAAGATGTCTACCTGTAGCTAGTAGTCTTAGTTTATTTTCGTTTCAAATTAAAATCCTAGAAAACAAAGTTTTTGTGTTCCATAAAAAAATTGAAAAACGTACTAAACTTATATGGAAAATAGTACTTCTTATTTCATGTCTCATTACTGTTGTGGAGTTATGGTATAACCTGATATATTCTAAATCTACAGATGACAAAATGGGCCGAAAAATACAGCAAAATCTACACCATTCATATAAGTGAAAACATGTATGCTTTAAACATTATTATAACTTAAGTATTTTAATCTATCTGAAATTTTTGGATTAACAGGGCTGTTGTAGTAAACGACATAAAACTCGTAAATGAAGTCATGTCCGATACAAACTTTTCTCTTTCCAATAATTCCAGTAATTGAACTTTTTACTGGAGGCAATTACGGTATTGTATTGACAAGCGACCGTGCTTGAGAGGAACAACGTCGTTGGTGTCTTCGAAAACTGAGAGATTTTGGTTCCGGAAAGACTTCAATGGAACCTTCTATTATGAACGAGGCTAACAAAATTGTTGACGTTATTAGAGAAAACGGAGACAGGACACCTATTCTAATGGAAAAACTTTTGGATCTTGCCTTGTTGAACTCTTTGTAAACTTTATTGAATGGGCAGAGAAGTTCATTTACTGAACCTAAATTAAGGGAAGTTTTAAATGCTCATCATGATGGATTTGAGATTATGCTTAAAAGCGGGTTAGGATTGGCACCATGGCTTAAGTATATAATTCCTAAAACACAAAAAATAATAGAAAATTATGCTGAAATATTTTTCAAGTTTTGCAAGGACGCTGTGGATTATCATTGGGAATCTTGGGAAAAAGATAGGGAGTCTAGAGACTTTATCGATGAGTATATCAAAAAAATCAAGGCAACTACGGACCCTGAATCAAGTTTCTTGGGTGAAATTGGACGTAAGTTTTTATACATACTCGAAAATATTTGATTTATTGAAAATGTGCTATAATTTATTTAAAATTTGGAACAGGTAAAATACTTGTTGGCGTTGTGAGTGATCTTATATAGAAGCAGGTAGTGAAACTACTAGTCATACGTTAAAATGGATACTATGTTATATGACTCAATATAACGGGAGGCAATAATATTGTGGAAATGTACTTAGACGACAACATGTAGTTACGAAAATATTTTGTAAAATTTAATTAGTCGAATCATTTTTATTAGTCGAATCATTTTTATTAGTCGAATTTTTTTAGTCGAATCGTTTTTAATAGTCGAATGTATACTTAGTCGACCATGTAAAATTAGTCGAATTTTGTCGAATGTTTTACAGTCGACTGTGTATTTAGTCGCATGCATAATTAGTCGACTGCAAACTTTTTATTTATACTTAGGTAGCACTCTTGTCTGAATTTATTTTCACATTCGTATATGGTTCATATGATTTCCTACTTGATAACACGAAGGGAATAAAAATTTAGTGCCTAGAAACTAGAAGCGACTACTAACAAAAATTGTTGTCTCTCCTTTCGTTATGAAATTGCATCTATCTGTTGGGTGACAATGCTTTCTACTTACAAATATGAACCAAAATATATTTCAATGGTGCTTACGGTAGTAAAATCAACTGTAAATCTATCGATTAAAACAGAAAAAGCATCAGCCTCAAAATATCATTGAGTTGATTTGCCATAAAATGTTGAAATTCGTAGTACAATCGTATTCGCATCAGATTAATTCTGCAAGGGTGCATCAACTTCTGCGTGCATCACAAATCATATGTCTTGATCCCGTCGTGACATTATTTCTTTATTCGACAGGAAAAATTCTACTAAAGCTTCGTCAACTAACAAATTTCTATTAAAAAAATGGTCGACTAATTAACCTGTTCGACTAAAAAAAATTCGACTGTAGAAACAGTCGATTAGAAGCGTTTCCACAATATTATACTGACCCTAATATAACATAGCATAGCCGGTTGGAGTAGCAGAGTAGCAAAAGTAATCAAATTTATGATTGCCTATCTGATCTAAAATTTAATTGAAATACTGAATTTTGGGAGTAATATTTTCTACGTTTTTTATAGTTTACCTTATTGCGAAGCTTTCATACAAGAGACGTTTCGCTACTCCTCTCTTGTTGCTGTTGGTGGGACACGTGCATGCCGGGAAGATAAATACGTCCATGGTTACCTGATGCCAAAGAACTGTTGGATTTTGTCAATATCTTTTTTATTCATCATGACCCAAAAATTTGGGGAGATCCTAGCAACTTTCGACCAGAACGATTCTTGGAACGGAATGCTAACGGGAAAAATCTAGTCATTTAACAATAGGCCATTATTCCTTTTCAGTCGGGACAAAGAAAATGTATTCGAGAAAGAATGCTTGTGCCAAAATCATATCATTTTTGTTTCGAGTCCAGATAAGAGACCAAGGATTATCATGCGAATTCGTTTATAACTGGTTGTTTCTAAATAAGCAATTAAAAATATAATTTCTTAAACACTTCAAAATTTGTATGTACTTTTACTAGTTTAATATAATCTCCATAGGTTTTTTCGTAGTTTAGCCTGTAACCAATAATATTACCATAACTAAAAATCTGGATAAATAAGTTTTATAAAGGAATGGCTTGTATTGGAACCCACCATACTGAATACCTCCACAGTTTTTAAAACTTGAAATTCTCCTATACAAATTGAATGAACCCTGAAACTCTACCAAAATACATGATTGATCTATGAAATATGTAGTGATGTTCTCGTTTGTTACTACAGTGAAAGTCAACTTAAGTTTGTAATCAGAAACTTAATACTTTGTAAAAAAGGAAACACAAGAAGTTGGATTAATGTGAATACATTTAGTCACATTAAAAGTAATAGAACATCAAAAATTTTGAAAACATTTCGTGAATAATATATAAGCTTTTGGTTTCGTGTTGTTTCTGGTTATTTGACGAAATTTTTGTGTTATGAAATGTTTTAGTTTTTGGAATTAATATGGGAAATGGGCATTGAGGTGAACATTAAAACATATTTATTATTTATTTAAGCGCAATTTTGATAAGCGAATGTAGAAAACGTTAATTGACAAACTCTTTGCAAAACTTATTTGCCATTAACAAGACTATTTCATTCATAAAAAGTCACGTGTTCATAAAGTATGCAAACCCTTAGATGTAATTAAGTTTTTGGTGTTTTGTAATCTATTTATTATGTATTAAATTCACACGAGGAAAGCTCGATGCTAATACAGTCGGTCAGTAGGTGTTCAGTTATGTAAACACAGTTGTCACTATTTGGACGGAATTAAATGTTACCACACAATTAAAGTATTTTGACACTCTAAATGTCATGGATTCATCAATTTTCTATTTAAGCTGAATTCAGATTGATGTCATATTCTCAAAAGCATGTTTTATGGTTAGGAAAATGGTTGTAAAATATACAGACGCTTGTCTGGTTAGGTATCTCATTATCATAAGAAATGAATTATTATTTCCAACATATCATGAGTGTTGTCCGCTTTCGTAATTAACACTGCAAAAGTTGTTTCATATTTGTGTACTTTTCTGCAATTTTCATTATTGAGCCATTGCATATTTTTATTTCATGACATTTATGAGCCATCATAAAGTCGTTGGAAGTATTCAAAACTAATTTTATAATAAAGTTCGTCTTGGGTCTTATAACACCAGTCTCTATAAAATCGAAATATTTTAAAGGAGCCATTCAAAAAAACTTTTAATTTCAAATGGCCTTAAATCATTTTGTTAGAAAATTGTGCAATCAAAACTTTCATTGGTTTAGTCAGTGCTGTCAAAACCCTTTTTCTCAGCTTACCACAAAAGTGCCCATTTTTAAAGAGATGACAATACAAAACCATAAAGGAATAATTGGAATACTTTGTAAACTTGCGGAGCTTACTTATATACTTCCAATTATCTTTGACGAAGAACATCTTAAGCTAAATATTTCCCTTAATTTTAAAAATATGAAAAGGACAATTCATTCGATTTATATTTTAGTTTCAATATACATTTTTGTTGTGGTAATGCAAAGTCTTATTTATTTTTCCAATATTAAAATTCAAAGCAATATTTCCGCCTATTTGGTAGAAAAACTTATGGCTCTGGCATTTTTTATATTTGTAGTTTTTCCACCATATCACTTGGTTCTAGTGCAGCTGAATCAGCAAGTAAAATGTTTGTTACAATACGTAAATGCATTGTTTGAGGCAAACAAGTACTTTAGTGTAAAAACAAAACCGAATACTAATATGTCTATAATGGTAAAATTTTGTATTTTGACTGAATATTCATTATTTCTATGGTGCATTCTATTTCCATTTCTATTTTTGTATGGATTGCATTGTAATCAGCCATGTAAATCAACTTTATTAGGTTATTGGACGCTGCCAGAATATTCTATAAATAGATACCACCCATTTAAAGAGCAGCTATTTGGAGCAACTTTAATTACATTCTGTTTGTTATGAATTATTTGGCAATTGCATATTCGCTGAATGCAATAATGTTAAGTACGTTCCCGATTTTCTGTTATATAAGTTTTAAAAATATTTTAGAAAGTTACGGATAGTTTATCAGTCTAACATTCACTGCTAACATAACCAAGTACCGCATAATACAAATGTTACATAATATGTCGAAAGAAATTAAGCTGCCAACAATCTTGCAAGTTTTTGTCGTGTGTACAATTAGCGCACAAGCCGTGTTTCAAGCAGTATTTGTCCAAATTCCATTGTCTTACAAAATGGAGAAAGTTTTCTTTTTTGCTTACAGTTTTTTAACTGGTGTGATGACGACGTGTATTTTGGGAGCATACTCAGAAGTATATACATACTCTTTACTCATTTTAAAAGCTTTGAGTATTAAAAACCCTTCAGACATGTTTGCTTAAAGGGATGCAAGGTTTAGAAACCGGTTTGTGAAATCATGCTGGCCAATTAAGATGGGTATCGGATTTGTTAGCTTTGTTAAAAAAGTTACTCCACTTATTTGTATAAACATTGTCGTGGATGTAACAGTAAACCTATTACTGCTGAAGTAATACCTTCTCCGATTAGAGGCGCATTGATGAATGCAGCTAATGATGTGCTTTATTCAATTCAATTTTTTAATAATAAAAACTCTATTCAGTGTTATAGTAGAACTGTTGTTTATGCAATTATGTATATTAATTTTAGAGTTTTATTCTGACAAAGTATATTGTACAAAAATTTATCTAATAAGGGACTCATCAAACTTATGAAAATATTTGTGTGTAGAAAACCAAAAAGACGCTGGCTGTGTTTCCTGTTTTTTTAAATCAAATGCAAAAACCACCTGGACAAAAATATTGAATTTGTTAATCAATGATTTTTAGACTAAACCTCTAACACATATTTGGCTCCTCCCAATAAGTTTCAAAACGTTTAGGTTAAAATCAAAAAACCATTTTGAAGAACCAAAATGCTAAAAACTTACCCGTGGATAAACCTCAAGCTTAACAAGTGCATATAGGCTGGGAATATTTACATACTTTGGAGAAATAATTTTGGACAAGCACCAAGTCAATTACCCTGAAAATGTATTTCTTTTTAGTTTCTTTTAAGAAGGCATTTTCCTCAATTTTTACTAAATAATGACAACGGGTAGTTGAGTTTTCCGAAAGAAGGACTTTAGGAACCAAACAAAATGTTTTTCGTCCCTCATTTGAAATAAAGGTTTTATTAGATCAACATATGAATTTTAGTTAAAGCATATGCCGCTTACTATAACTATTAAGTGGTAATATTGAATTTACCACATTAGTTGTTAAAAAATGTTATAAAAGGATCGAGTATTTATTGGCCCAAATAGTATTAACAAAATTCTTTTGTTGAGAATAAAAGCTCATATCTTACTGATTAAACGTAATTTTCATAATTAATTGTTGTTTGTACTAAACCTTACAGCCAAAAGATTTGCTGAAGCTATTATTTTTGCTTATGGCAATTGCAAAAATGGAAGTAATTTTCGATTCTTAGCATTCACACAACAGTTTTGCCTGTTGGATTATGTACGAAGTTCTTTGTTCTAATAAACTAGCCACAAATGAAAGCACACTAGCGTTATCTTCTTAAAATCAATTAAAATTCATTAATGTTGTAAGGATTATTTCTTGGAAAACAACTTTAAGCTACTAATTAAATATTTTCTGGTAAGACGTAATTTTAGCTTGTCCTTAGCCAAAGTTAAAACACGACTTGTTCGTATTTCATTTTGCGTCTGTTCGTATGTTGAAAGAGTGTGTTTAAATTCTGGTCCCAACTTTTTAACTGCTGCTACAAAGATTAAATAAACTTTAATTGCTGAAAAAATGGCATCTATAGCGATTTATGCAGTTCTGTATTTTGGTTCATATTTATCCCACAATATTCTTCCTATAAAATTCAAAAGTTCCCGTAGGGTAACCATGGTGATTAAGTACAAAAATATACGATTTAAAATATTTTATTTACATTTACTACTTTTTATTTCATCGCTAACGCAAATAGTTGGTAGCAGTGTTCGTGCTACAAATCGAAACCTATTTGTTATTGTATTTCATGGCTTTGTATTGTTATCATGTTTCGCATCATTAGGAGTATTTCTTGCTTACCAATTCTTGACCACCGAGTTTTGATGTCTACTTAACTTACTTATGTTGAACAACATACGCTTAAATATATTTTCAAGTTTCACAAATGACTTTTCAAACAATCGAACCAAAGATAACAACATATCGTTTTTTATTCATTGCTGTATATATTTTCTTTCTTCATCCGCATTTATTGTATTTATTATAATCATTCCCATTGTGTCAAGTGTATTTTCTTGTCTTTATGATAACATAGTCTACTCCCTGGTTTTTGAAACTTGCGAGTCTCTTTCTTTTAGATCGTATGTTTACCTCTTAAGCCTAATACTTTTGATCTCTGTTGGAGTTACTTTATCAATAGTATCAGTGACAATGGTTGCTAGTATGACCGTGCTTACCAGCAGTTTGGAAGACATGAATTTTTTGATAAAAGCTAACATTTTAAATAATGAATCTGGGCATTGCCAAGATGTTCTTTTGTGTTATAGGAAAGTTCAGATATTTGCCAATCTTCTTAACCAGTGTTACCAAGTATTTGTGTGACCAACATTTGAAATAATCAGTTCAAGTTTAATGATATCGTTGTTATATGCACTTATGATTTTTGACAAGTTTTTGAATGGAATATTCAAAATTAGTATAATTTTTACAATAGCTGCTCTGGCATGCGTTCTGTGGGTTCCTCTTTTAATTGGCAGTCAGTGTATTCTTATTTCCAAGTTAATATTTTTAAATTTAAGCAGCACATGTATACAATACAAGAGAAAAATATAGATGGAATTAGCGTTTTCTTAGGAGTTGTAAACCAATTACATTAAATAGTTTTATTTTATTATCTTGGTCTTCCAGTGTTTTGCTTGGTTTACATTGAGAGCATCAAAACATGGATATTATATGAAAACAACCAGTACAAAATTCCTGCAGAGGAATTGCACCTTGTACTGCATGAAATAGTAACGAAACGAATTGGCATAAGGGGAAGCAACGTTTTCACTATCACGTATTCATTCTTGGCAGCGGTAATTATATTTATACCCTTTAGATTATTTTCGATAAATGATGCCGGATTAAAATTTATTTTATAATTTTCCATTAGGTTCTGATCATCTATGTAACCATTTTCATCATAGGCGTTCAAAGCTAAAGTGAATGAAAAATCTAAAGCATTTGGGGAGACCTTTTTCATAAAAGAAAATCTTTTAAAACATAAAATATGCTTTAATCGTGTAAATTATTAGACCTGATATATTAAAATTAGGATGTAAAATGGTAAATAGTTGGAAAATGTAAGGAACAAAATTGGTGTCTTTAAAATAGTACACAATTATAAAAACAATATTTCGTGACTAAAGAAAATCCACAAACGTTTGTCAAAACTATTTTGTCTATCCGTTTGTCTGTGGTTAAGCATAAAACATTTAAACAATTTAAAAACATATTTAACTATTTGATGTGTTCTGGCATGGTCAAGAGCAAGTAACCTACTGGTTATCAGCTCCATACGCCAAAGCCGAAAGGTTAAAATCGTAAATTTTGAACTTAAATTAATGTGATTTTGAAAATAACTTTTACAGCGGGTTTATTGTAAATGTTCTTAAAATGTTTGTAGTACATAGAATTTAATTTTGTTCTCATATGTAAAATTAGCTAAAATTCATTTACTGAACAAAAGTTATACTGTAGAGCATTTAAAGGATTTAAAGTCAATTTAGATTTGTAATATATTAGGCTAAATAAAGTCTTTCATTTTCCATTACAATATTGAATCAATAAGTATTTAGGACTTAAATGTACATTAAAATAATCCAAAAGTGCAATGGTTAATGTCAAAGTACCCAAATACGTAAACTGCTATGAACATGATCCACTTATTATTATTCTTCATAAGGATTATTTATGTCATCATTTAGAACAACTAAAATCATTTGAATTGTCCATAATTGAGCTTTTCAAAGAATATTTTACACGATTTAAACCAAATTGAGTCGTGACATAATGCTTTAAATTAGTGGCTTTTACACTAACACCTATTTAAAAACTCATGATCAGTAAGCTTTTTGCGAAACACGGTCATATTTTTCGAATAGTTGGGATTCACAATCCAGAGTACACATCAAGCAATTTTTCTTTTAATCTCTAGATTTATTTGAAACTATTGGATTTAGGATGCTGGTAAACATTTATTTCGTGATTTGAGGTTTCAATTTGAACATTCTGATTCATTCATAGTTTTAACGTGATCAATAATATTTTTTCGAAACTTCATTTTTACAACGACCAAATAATTTTTTGAGAAATTTTTAACCATGGATTGCAATAAAAGTCAACTGTGCATTATGTGCTGTAGTACGTTTACAATAACTGATCATGATCAAGTTGAATATGTAGCGAACATAAATAAAGTTGCTGAAGATGGGTCAGTATAATATTGTGGAAATGCTTCTAGTCGACCATTGCTACTGACGAATTTTTTTAGTCGAACTGGTTAATTAGTCGCCCAATTTTTTTGTCGAACTGGTTAAATAGTCGACCA